>WBMW01001153.1:306026-319706 GCA_013396635.1 Penelope pileata | reverse complement strand
AGGAAAGGAAAGGAAAGGAAAGGAAAGGAAAGGAAAGGAAAGGAAAGGAAAGGAAAGGAAAGGAAAGGAAAGGAAAGGAAAGGAAAGGAAAGGAAAGGAAAGGAAAGGAAAGGAAAGGAAAGGAAAGGAAAGGAAAGGAAAGGAAAGGAAAGGAAAGGAAAGGAAAGGAAAGGAAAGGAAAGGAAAGGAAAGGAAAGGAAAGGAAAGGAAAGGAAAGGAAAGGAAAGGAAAGGAAAGGAAAGGAAAGGAAAGGAAAGGAAAGGAAAGGAAAGGAAAGGAAAGGAAAGGAAAGGAAAGGAAAGGAAAGGAAAGGAAAGGAAAGGAAAGGAAAGGAAAGGAAAGGAAAGGAAAGGAAAGGAAAGGAAAGGAAAGGAAAGGAAAGGAAAGGAAAGGAAAGGAAAGGAAAGGAAAGGAAAGGAAAGGAAAGGAAAGGAAAGGAAAGGAAAGGAAAGGAAAGGAAAGGAAAGGAAAGGAAAGGAAAGGAAAGGAAAGGAAAGGAAAGGAAAGGAAAGGAAAGGAAAGGAAAGGAAAGGAAAGGAAAGGAAAGGAAAGGAAAGGAAAGGAAAGGAAAGGAAAGGAAAGGAAAGGAAAGGAAAGGAAAGGAAAGGAAAGGAAAGGAAGGGGCTTTTTCCTTTCTGTCTTCTGAGCATATTTTTGCTGGTTTATTCTAGAAAGCATCCTTGGTTTATTGCTTTTCTCCCAAATTGTGCCCAGGCATTGTCCATTAAGGTTTCAGGGAACATGCTGACAAATGACACTATGGGCAATAGTGACAGGTCCTAAACCTACAGTCTGCCCTGACATAACCTGTATGCTAGCATGTTCTCTGACATGCTTTTGGACCCTGCCACCTAGTACAACTGATACTCTTCAAACTAATGGCCACAGGTGGTTTGGAAACAGCATTTGCTGGAGACAATTCACAATAAACAGTATGGGTGAATGTGCTCTAGTTTTGGCTCCCTCCATCCCACATACCTTTCCAGAAGTATATAATGCAGATTTCTTACCTTGAAATGTCCTAATATATCTTCAAGCCAGATGCAGGATACAAAATAAATGTCCAGTTTCTTGCTAGAGAAATGCCCCTATGACAGAGGTTAATACTACCCTCACATTTTATATTTATTTTGAACATAAATTAATCAAACAAATAACAACAACAACAAAACAGTTCTTTATTTAGGATCTTTTAGGATTACATTATGAGGATCAAAAGAGATCCAATATAAGGTAGTGTATAATGTGGATTCTACCAGTGTGTACTACTTGGGTCAGTGCTGGAAAATAGTGTCTTATTCTATTTCATTTAGTAGTATGGATATATGTTATCCTCTGCAGCTGAAATTGAATATCTAATACTGTGAGTGATCCTTATTATTTTGATCCTTTTGCCCATATTCCTTATGAATATTTAAACATTCCAATCACCTGTTGCAGATTCCTATGGGATGCAACTCACTGCTTCACCTTGCTAGGAAAGCTGACCATTTACTCCTACGCTATTTGCTACTTTTTTACAAATTGTTCTTATATGTGAGGGCCTTTCCTTTTATGCTATGTCAGCCTGGGCTTCTTAACGTCCTTTGGCAAGGGACCCTGAACATAAAGGAGTTCAGTGGATTCTTCCACTTAGCCTAAATGGCTAGTACTCTCATCAGTTTTAATATCTGTGATTGTCTGCAGTTCAAATATAAGCTTGTTACCAGCCATTAATATCTTCCAGTGCTGAGAAAAATAGTTCAGTAATATTTATATAAAACTTTAAACCCCCTGGGGATCCTGGTGGACAACAGGTTGGCCATGAGCCAGCATTGTGCCCTGGTGGCCAAGAAGGCCAATGGGATCCTGGGGTGCATTAAAAAGAGCATTGCCAGCAGGTCAAGGGAGGTGATCCTTACCCTCTACTCAGCCCTGGCCAGGCCTCATCTGGAGTACTATATCCAGTTCTGGGCTCCCCAGTATAAAAAAGACAGGGACCTCCTGGAAAGAGTCCAGCGGAGGGCCACAAAGATGATAAAGGACGTGGAGCATCTCCCTTATGAGGAGAGGCTCAGTAATCTGGGTCTGTTCAGCCTTGAGAAAAGAAGACTGAGAGGGGATCTTAGCAATGTCTATAAATATCTAAAATGCAGGAGGCAAATGGACATTGGGAATCTCTTTTCAGTGGTGTTTGGGGACAAGGCAAGGGGAAATGGACTAAAACTTGAGCACAGGAAGTTCTGCACCAATATGTGTAAGAATTTCTTCACAATGCGGGTGACAGAGCACTGGAATAGGCTGCCCAGGGAGGTTGTGGAGTCTCCTTCCCTGGAGATATTCAGGACCCATCTGGAAGCCTACCTGTGCAACCTGCTGTAGGGAACCTGCTTTGACAGGGGGGTTGGGCTCGATGATCTCTCGAGGTCCCTTCCAACCCCTACAATTCTGTGATTCTGTGAAAATGGAAGGTGGTACTGAAACAGCTGAACTAATTTGCCAGATATACCTGCTTACACTTTTAACACAATGGAGTTTCTCCTTTGTCTCTACTAGCCTAGTGGCTGGGCATGTGTTTATGTGTGTTATGATCACAAATTCATATAGACTTAAAATTACTTTAATACAAAATTAATTATAAAATATTTTATATTTAAAGAGAAATTTTGTTTTTCACAATCTACAAATTTCTTAAAGTTTCTTCCCAATGATAAAGTTGCCACAAGGGCATCCATGATATCCAAGTCTTGGCAGCATGATCTTGTCACTCTTCTCATCACAAAGCAGATGACAGTGTAGAATCTTTTGTATTTGCACACATCATGATTAAGTATTCAAGAAGCAGCTAATTGGCAGCCATTACAATTCTACATTGGGCTCCAGAGCACCAAAATTTAATACAGGATCATCCCTCTTATCACTAGTAACAACATCTTTTTTCAACTTCAAGTTAATCTAAATTACTTAAGAAGATATAGAAGGCTTAGGACATGTTTGTTTTATAAGCTGAGCAAAGTAAGCATCTCAGCAGAAACATTTTCTCTATCAAATAGCTCACTAGGTGCATCTTATGCAGAAGTTAATGGAGGAAAATGAAACCATAGGGCTGTTTAGATATATATTTAACTGAGTAACTTTTGTCACCTTCAGTTGAACATAACTTGTACACAGTTTAAGGCCTTGATTTACAAAGATGACTCAAATACTAAAAATATTTCTAAGTCACGATTGCTGCTATTTTAAAGAAACCTAATTCAAAGCTCACTGAAATGATGTCATAGAGGAATCACAGAATGGCTTAGGTTGGAAGGGACCTTAGAGATTATCAATTTCTGAACCCCCTGCCATAGGCAGGTTTGCCATCCACTAGATCAGGATGCCCAGGGCCCCATCCAAGCTGGCCTTGAATGCCACCAGGAATGGGGAGTCCACAACTTATCTGAGCAACCTATTCCAGTGCCTCACCATCCTCTGTGTAAAAATCTGCCTAACATCTAACCTAAATCTCCCCTCTTTTGGTTTAAAGCCGTTCCTCCTTGTCCTATCACTATCTGTCGATGTAAGAAGTCTGTCTCTCTCATGATTATAAGCTCCCCTCAGGTACTGAAAGGCCACAATGAGGTTTCCCCTAAGACTTCTCCAAGCTAAACAGATCCAGCTCACTCAATCTTTCCTCTCAGGAGAGGTACTTCAGCCCTCTGATCATCTTTGTGGCCTTCCTCTGGACCTGCTCCAACAGCTCCTTCTTGTCCTGGGGGCCTCAGACCTGGATGCAGTGCTCCAGATGGGACCCCACAAGGGCGGAGTAGAGGGAAATAGTCACCTCCCTTGCCCTGCTGGCCAGGGCAGCCCTGGATGCAGTTGGCCTTCTGAGCTGCAAGCTCACACTGCTGACTCATGTCCAGCTTTTTGCCCACCAGAATGAAAAGTGTCATCAGCACACTTGCTGAGGGTGAACTAGATCCCACTGTCTCGGTCGTGGCNGGATGCAGTGCTCCAGATGGGACCCCACAAGGGCGGAGTAGAGGGAAATAGTCACCTCCCTTGCCCTGCTGGCCAGGGCAGCCCTGGATGCAGTTGGCCTTCTGAGCTGCAAGCTCACACTGCTGACTCATGTCCAGCTTTTTGCCCACCAGAATGAAAAGTGTCATCAGCACACTTGCTGAGGGTGAACTAGATCCCACTGTCTCGGTCGTGGCTAAAGATGTTGAAAAGCACTGGTCCCAAAACGGACCCCTGGAAGACATGACTTGTGACCAGTCTCCACCTGGACATAAATCCATTGACCACAATCATCTGGCTATAACCATCCAACCAACTCTTTATTCACCCAATATTCCAGCATTCAAATCCATCTCTCTCCAATTTAGAGATAAGAATGTGATAGGGGACCATGTCAAAGGCCTTGCATAAGTCCAGGTAGATGACATCGGTTGCCCTTCCTTGGTCCACTGATGCTGTCACTCCATCATAGAAGGCCACCAGATTGGTCAGGCGCTGTCTGCCCTTGGTGAATCTGTGCTGGCTGTCTCAGATTACCTCCTTCTTTTATATGTGCCTTAGCACATATTTGAGGAAGATCAGCTATATGATCTTCCCGGGCACAGACGTGAAACTCACCAGTCTGTAGTTCCCCAGGTCACCCTTTCTCCCTTTCTTCAAAATGAGAGTGATGTTTCCTTTTTTCCAGTCACCAGGGACTTCATCTGAGAGCCACGACTTTTCAACTATGATGGAGAGTGGCTTGGCAACCACATCTGTCAGCTCCCTCAGGACCCTGGGATGCGTGTTGTCTGGCCCCGTAGAAATCGATGGAAAGAAGTTTTCCTGCTAGTATCATTGATCAGGCCACAGGGCAGTGGTGTGCATACATCACCTTTAGACACTGTTAAATCCTTTTTCATACTGAGCTGAGACATTCACAATGGACATTTTGCTGCTGCTTGAAAAATCGCAAGCAAGAAAGTTATATAGCAACACTCATAAAAACTTTGTAATGCACAAAAGAATTAAAAGTGTTAACAATTCCTAATGTGTATGTACATAAGTATTTGTTCATTTGGATGTATTTATACTGTTATATTGTGCAGTTTGCATGCACAGGAATAAAGAAAAAGCCAAAATAATAATTAAATAAATAATGAAAGAAAAGCTTGGAGAATAATCCAATTGTGAATTAAGCCCCTTTTTTAAGAGAAGTTAAATCAGAGCTAATTTCATGAAGGTTGAGGTGTTTTTCTATAAATATCATATTAAGGAGTGAAGGGTCAGATGCGCTAATGTGCTCAAAATATTTTTACACAGAATGCTACACATACTCATGCAGAATTCCTTAAAATGCCCAGTTAGCATTGACATGAACAAGCTCTTGGTGACTAAAACAAAATAAATGGTAATTGAAAATCAAGCAGTGAAACTAATGTTCAGCTATCCCAACTGAAACTCTGTTTAACTGAAAATGGTTCCAGAAGACCTCCCTTCCACATTAGGCCCATGAAATTAATTAGAATACTTTACTGGTGGATGGATACAGGAACAGTAAATGCTTCCCTCAGGATTCTGTCGTTAAGTATACATTTTCCTTTCTGTATATACTATTTGCACCATGTTTTACAGTCTTCCCCAGTCACTAGCTGATATCTTCCTCATGCTAGATCATGCCACATACTCCCACCAAGACGTATGTATTCTCAGACAAATGTTTGTGTTTGTTAGTCCCGTGGAGTCAATGGAACAACTGCTCCTCTACTGAGTGAGTAAGTGAAGCAGACTAAGATTTCATATAAGTGAGCTTGTCACATGATGAAGCAGCACACAATTAGAAAATGTTCATTTTGCAACTCATTGTCACAAATGCTACATTCTTTTTTCATAATATTGCCATTAAATGGTTATGCAGATGGATAGTAAAATTGACTGTAATAGTGTGGACTATGGCAGTTTAGGCATCCATGTGAGATAACTCAGTAAAGAACTGAAGTATTTGCAGCTCTGTTCAAGGAAAGTTGGTAAGAAATATACTTAGAGCAGATATTAAATGCAAATGAAATTAAGATTGTCATGTAAGCCACGTTTTTCGGTCATAGTCAGAAAACGCCTTTTTCCCACTTTGAATATTGAAACATCCTGTTGCAAACACAGCTTGCAAGTAATTGTTTAACAAGTAAAAAAGAAATATTAGGAAAAATTGCATGTTGTTGACTGCAAGATGGTTTATTTTTAGCTTGAGTGGCTGGGAAAATAAGACAGAAGAGACAAAGCCACATGGCCAATTGTACAAAGATCACAGTGGGAGAACCTCTGATATTGTAAATGCCAGGGTACTATACCTATTTACCCTATCCTTTACTATAAAATCAAGGGTAAGCTTTTAAGGGTAGGGATTGTGTCATCTGGGAACAAAATCAGGAAGATGTATTATGTTTGTTAACTTTCAGCTTTAGGTTGGATGCAGGATATTTTGAGTAGATGCAGTATTGACAGTCCAGTATGAAATGCTCGAAGAAAATTGTCAACAAGCTGCCGATTTCTGTCCTGTGAGATGATACCGTAATACATTTGAGAGGCACAAGTTTTCAACCTGGCATTTACTTTAGACTGCCAAAGATAAAAGGTTTCAGACAACAGAAGACTTTAGCAGTGTCAAGAATAATTCATTACCCAGCACTATGACATTCTCTGATGAATATGACGAATTTAGCATTGCGTCGTGCTAACATCTCTGTTGCAGACATTGCTTTGGACTTCTGAAAATACTATTCACATGCAGAAAGCAATTACTGAGTCATACCATTGATTATATATTTGTCTCTATTTTTATGAGCCTTCCAGTACAAATCTGTGATGCCTATTAGGCTAAATTTACTGAATGGTGCCCTTCTTTCCTTGTATTGTTTTGTTGATTTACTTGTTTTCTTCTTGGATAATCAGCTTTCAGTCTGCATGGAGACTTTGTTGAAGTTTGTGTGGAATGAATCATCTCCAGCTTGCTGTAGCCAAGCATCGTGGTTCAACAAGCAAGGAAGCAAAAGCCTGAGTCCGTAGCCCAGTAGTGTAGCCCACAGCCCATGGGTTCAGCAGTTTGTGCTCCAGGGCCTGGGTTTGTGGAGCACAGCTGTGTGACCTTTGCTCAGCTTTAGCGAGAAAAATTGCTGTTGAGCTGTGAAAAAGTGTAACAGCTAAAGCCATTCAAGGTAGGAAAAATAAGAACAGAGAGAGAAGTGAAATTGTTGTGCTGTTAATTGTAACTCAAGTGCTCAGGAGAAAAATACTAACATGAAGAGGACATGCAGAGAAGTAGAAGATGATGGTAACAGGTTTTAGAATCTGCCTATTCCATGGGGCGATGATGCTTCCCCGTGCCACCCTTAGAGGCTGGCAGAGATTTACCTGTACATGTGTGTATATTTACTGATCTGTCCTGGGTGGGTCCTATTTACCAAAAAGCATTGTACACTTTTTAAACTGTGTGCATCCTCTTCCAAGTCTCTACTCATGGTAAAAGGTGCTCAGAGAAAAGAAGCACAGCAAAGAGAATGTTATAGTGGACAGGATGTTGTAGTACAAAGGAGGCATGCTGAGGTATGACAAGGTGAGATAAGGCATGATGAGGACAGATGAGGCATGGTAAGACATTCCTAAGCATCTACTCCTGGGGGCCTTTCTGATTTTGCCTAAAGATTATTAAATGTAAAATATATGAACTATTACTACTTCCCTTTTGCCTATTTTTTTTTTAGTGGAAATTAACATAATGCTCTGTGCTAAGCCTAAATACACAAGGCTAAATACATCTTCAGTGCTGAAGATATGGAGACTATGCAACACGGGAACTTTGTGTAGGGAATTCTACATGGTATTGTGCTGAACAACCAGTGGACAAAATCATAACATTCATGTATCCTGACTCCTTGTGCAGTGGCTGTGTTAGAATTCAAGGTCTGGCAGCCATGAATGACAGGCAGTCTGAAACACTCAATGCTTCTTTGAACTTCGATGCCAGTGCAGTTTCCTAAACAATATTTATACCTATCTGTGTCGTTCAGATAAACTCACTCCTGTTCCTGAAGAATAAAAGAAACATAGCAGCTTTCCCGAAAAAATCACAGTTCAGTAGTATCTTTAAAGCACATTTGTTTTGCATTTTGTTGAAGACCTCCCACTTGGAAAAGGTATTATGAAGCCTGCCTTTTTCTTAGTATGAGTGTACTGTGTGGAAGAGGAGGGAATCAATTTGTTCTATTTCTTTTCCAAAATGATTCCTGGCATATGTTGCTGAGACTGTTTTAAAAGCAAGGAGAATTCAGTAAATCAATAAATGTAAACAGTTTGTTAAGAAAGTATATGACTGTCATTGACAGGAGAGATTTGTGGCTACCCATTGAGAATATCTGTGGTTTATGTTTTAGTTCACTCAGCTAACAAGTATGTGGAAAAAATCTTTCAAAACAAAGGAATCATCTTCAGAGAGGTTTTTTCTGGGACACTTAGTACTGCAATAGAAGCCTCTGAAATGACATTTGTGTCAGCTAAGGGGAAAAAATGCAGCACGTTTGTGATAATTTAAAGCTTGTATCACTAACAAAGATAAAGAGAGAAAAATATTTAAAGCTTAATGATGCAGCGATAACAATTGCCCTGTGATAATGAACAGTGTAGATTATCAGGCAAATCTTAATGAATGCCTTGCTTATAACAAGCTTTTTATAAACAAATACTGGTTGAGTCCTCTTTCAAAATTAGTACTGACATGAAAGTGAAATGATTTAATTAAAATATGCAAGATAAATAAGAACTTGGGCAAGGATGTAGCACAGAGTAGTCTGGCAACTGTTTACTGACAATAAACCTTCCAAAATTACCAGGCAGAGTGCAGTATATCTGGTTTGACCCATAACATGATGTGAGCACTCTGAGGACAGAATGTGGCCCTATCTACTGCCCTATACATGTAATAAGAGGCAGGAGCCACTTTTATTTTCTTCTTCTGGATTCTCACAGTGTGGAGGTACACACATGTCAATGAAAAGCATTAGCTGTTTTTCCCCTTGGTTGACAAGAAAGGTGGGAAATCAGAGCAGTTATTAGCACCCTGCATGCATATTCAGCACAGCCAGGGCAGCGTTGGGCAGAGTGGTGGTTTGCTGATACAATTGTCTTCAGTCTCTGAATTCAGGGACTGACAGAGAGGAGAACAAACTTCAGTACAAGGTTTCTCCACCATTTACAGGGATTCCCTGGGCTACTCACTAACTTAGTTACTGATCAGGTCAAGACTGATATCTGAAGTTAAAATGCAGCCCTGTGTATCTTCTATTAATGCCTTAACACTGTGGTATTAAAGCACTTTTGCAGGTTTCACAAGACTTTAGGAACATGAAGGAAAATGTGTGCAAAGAGCTCCAAATATTCAAATATTCCAAATGGCTTCTTTCTCTGATGATCAGGATTACTGAATCACAGAATGAGTGAGGTTGGCAGGTACATCTAGTCCAATCCTCCCACTCAACAGAATTAGCTGCAGCAGGTTGCCTAGAACTTTGTCCAGTAAGGTTTTGACAGTCTCCACAGATGGAAACTCCACCACCTCTGTGTAACCTGTTCCAGTGCTTGGTCATGCTCACAGTAAAAAATGTTTCCTGATGTCCAGATGGAGCCTCTTGTGTTTCTATTTGTGCAAATTGCCTCTTGGCACTGCTGAAAAGAGCCTGGCTCTGTCACCTTTACACCCTCCATTCAGGTATTTACAGGCACTGATGAGATCTCCTGGAGCCTCCTCTTCTCCAGACTGAACAGTCCTGGTTCTCTCAGCCTCTGTTATTTTCATATCAGAGATGATCCAGTCCTTTAATCAGACTATGGCCCTTTCTTGGACTCTTTGTATCATGTCCATGTCTCTCTTGTACTATGGAATCCAGAAATGGAATAGCATTTCAAGTGTGGGCTTAACAGAGCTGAATAGAGGGGAAAGATCACCTCTATTGACCAGCTGGTAATGTTCTTTCTCAGGCAGCTCAGAATGTTGTTCACCTTTGCCACAAGCAGATGTTGCTGGCTCATGTTACACTTTTCTAACAGGTTCCCCTACACCTTTCTCTGCAGAGCTGCTGTCCTCCTGGTTGATTCCCAACATATACTGTTGCCTGGGGTTATTCCTCCACAGGACAATATTTTGCTTTATTAAAACCCTGAGACTCCTGTTTGCCCATTTCTTCAGCATTTGGAAGTCTTTTTAAATGGTGACGCAACCAAGTTTGATGCATCAGCCACTCCTCCCAGTTTTGGGCCATCTGCAGACTTAGTGAGAGCGTACTTGGTCCCAACATCAAGTTCGTCAATAAAGAGCTCAAACACTATTGGACCAACAATTGACCTATGGGGTACATCAGCATTTTAACAACTTTGTACCACTGATCACAACCTGTTGAGTCTGGCCAGCTTATCAATTTTCAGTCCACATCAATGCCTACTTACCTAACATGTATATCATCATCTTTTCTGTGAGGATGCTATGACATGAATAGCATAATTGAAAGAAAGAAAAACAGCATCCACTGCTCTTCTCTAGCTCACCATGCCAATTACTTCATTGTAGGAAGCTGCCGGGTTGGTCTCATGTGTAAATCCGTGGTGACTACTCTTGATCTCTTTCTTGTCCTTTGCATGTCTGGAAGTAGCTTCTAGAATTAGTTGCTGCATCACCTGTACATGTATTAATATGTGTTGACATCTGCTATTATGTTCAGACTTTGGTGGGATCTGCAACCAGAACTTCATTTCACAGGCTGATGTCAGCTGGGTGAATATAATTAATTAAATGATTATTTAGTATTCAAATTACTTTATGGGGAGCAAGTGACTAGTTGGGACCATCAAAACAAGGCTATATAGAAGATTTCCATGAGATGTCTCCTTGTGTATGTGAGAAATATAGTTCTAAACATTCGCTGGTATCCTATAAAGTTACTTAAAATTACTTGAATTACTTAACTTTTTTTTTCTGATAATACATGTGACTTCATTAGGTATAAGAGGTAAAAGTGAGCTGGGATAAAGACAGTTTAATAGAACATAGTTTAATAGGACATAGTTTAATAGGAAGAGAAAATTGTAGTAATAATAATAATGATGATGATAAAAGAGTGTACAAAACAAGTGATGCACAATGCAATTGCACACCACCCACTGACCAATGCCCAGCCAGTTCCCAAGCAGCAGCAGCAGCCCTCTCGGAGAACTCCCTCGGCTTTTATTGCTGAGCATATTGTATGCAATAGCCCTCTGGCCAGCTTAGGTCAGCTGTCCTGGTCCTGTACCCTTCCAGATTCTTGTGCACCCCCAGCCAGCTCACCGACAGGGCAGCCTGATGTCCTTGACTCAGTGTAAACACTATTCAGCAGCAAATAAAATGCTGGTGTGTTATCAGCAATATTCCCATCCTAAATCCAAAACACAACACCCTACTAGCTACTAGGAAGAAAACTAACTCTATCCCCACTGGAACCAGGACAGTGACAAATTCTGTTCATTTTAAAATTGAGGCCAGATTCTGGTACTTAGGGGTCAGAGTTTGGTACATGTAGCAAAACTGTTTGTAAGGTAGACTCCATGGACTGTGCCTGTGGTAAAATGTGTAATTGTCTTTCTGTCTCTGTCATTATGAGAAGAGACACAAAATGTCATATTAGTCCCACAGAATTTTGGGGAAGAGGGTGTTAGTTAGCAGGTGATTTAATGAAGTGGAAAGAACTGGAACACTAGAGGAGAACACAGTTAAAATGCAGTAGGAGTAAAATATCTGTTCTGCCTCTTGTTTGCTCCCTTTCCTGAAGTCCCAGAGGGCTTGCTTTTGTGTTTTCTATTGTGTAAGCCACAAAGCAATTTGATTTATTTTGACATATGTCTTAAACAGAAGATCACTAGCATGCCTATTGTTCTCACCATGTTAGAGATCTAGGTCAAGCTTGGTTGCTTGCTGCCAGTAGCCTCTAGCATGAGAACATTTCCCCCACCCCCCAACTCCCCAAACAAAAAAAATAAAAATGTATTCCAGTGAAAAAATGCACACAAGTGGAACAGAGAGACTTCTAGGAAAGAAAATGTTCCCATTTGTGGGGGTGGTGGCTTCAGAAAGAAGGAGGGAATATTTACTCCAATCTCAAAAACATTTATGTAGTTCTCTAGTACTCTGAATAGGAGTGGAAAAGAAAGAGAAAAGCTTTTTGAAAAGAAAGACAAGCATGCTAACAAACATGAACATATGCCAAATCATAAAATCTTTACATAGCTTATTGGATCAAGTCTATCAATTATGCTGTATACTACCTAAATGTCAACAAAACTTCCTAGCTGAAGGAGTACTACTCTTCTAAAGCATTTTAAGAGCCAATACTGCTAAAAGTATGTGGACAAGAAAAGCTCATTTTTTTCCCCCAAGAAGTAGACCTGATGTGTAGAGGATGGCAGCTCATTACAGTGACTCCCTCCCTTTCCAGGGAACAGTATTGGTGTCATCACGACCAAAGGAGGTGGCTACTTCTATTTCCAAAATGGGTTTGCACTCAAAAGTACAGTCCCTTTACTCTGGAGTCCTAAACTTCCTCTGACAACCTTTTCATTATTTTTGGAGGAGAGATTGCATGGAGCAAGTACACTTAGAATCCACATTTATAGATATATTTTTTGTTTAGTTTGTTTCTCACTTCTCTGCACAGAATTGGGTCAATCTTCTCCAATCATATGCCTTCCCTGTTCTGCGGATGCCATTTGTTATTGCTCTAGTTATGCCCACTCTAAAACTAGAGTTAATTTCTTGTGTTCCAGAAAAGGAAGTGTTCTGGAAAGGCAAAGCAGAGATTGGCAACAACAAGTTTCCCAAATAGGCTGCATTTACTTTATGTTCTTATCAAAGCCATGGAATCCTTTCAGAATTGTAAATTGTGTCAAGCAAATAGATACTATACATACTAAACGTTTTTAAAAATGGTATTGTGTGCTGCTCTTCTGTTTAATTCTGGTACTTGTAAAGGCACACTGCAGAGCTCCTTGCACAATCATATTGATGAGAAAATTAGTTTAATACTAGTGGAAGTAGCAGGAAACATTTGTAGGAAAAGAGTCAAGGCTGGCAAAAAGAGTTTAAGGACACAGAAAAACAATGACAAAAGTGGATTTTCACATCTATCACTATAGGCATTTGTACTGAGTTCCGTGCATTTCATCCTAAAGTTAACCTATGAAACAGATAGGAATGGACCGCATCTCATATTTGGCAAAGTAAAGAGTATCAGTGACTTGTTTGCAATGCCATCATTGCCCAATTTCTTTTTTTCCTGGATGTATTTTATTAAAGTCAAGTAGTGGCTGAATTCAAGATCTGTTCTTGGATGGTCAACAACAGGGAAAGAAAAAGAAGAAATTCATAAAATAAATTGCTTGTTACAGTTTACTTGTTCAGTTCTAATTAGAGTAAACACAAAGGAAAAGTGAGACCTACAAGCCATCTGTGTACATAACCTGAAGGCTGGCAACAATGAGGTAAGTTAACAAAAATCTGCCTGGCTTGGTTAACAACTGTTGACAGCATAGTGAATGCTAAAGCAGGTGATACTCATCAGATACGGCAACAGCAGAAAGTATTGAGATTTTAAATTTACTCTTCATTTCTCTCAGTGTGACAGTTTCTAGTCTCAGTGTGCAAAA
>WBMW01001153.1:267533-306013 GCA_013396635.1 Penelope pileata | reverse complement strand
AAAAAGTGCTCCAATGGGAGCCAGAAAAAAGTTCTGTATAGTTCTGTATAGTTCTAAGTGAAATGACGGCTGTGAGCTTTTGCAAATCTTAAGTGGTTTTATAATAGTTGCTATTTTATGGCAAGTATTGTACTAACAGTACAGGGAATCAAATGACTTCCAGACATTTCCTGTGGCAGGACATGATACACACTCCCTTGATGTTTCAGGATGTACAAGGCACCATGGCTTGCTCGCTCAAGGCACTGTAGTTCTAGTCTTAAGATATGGATTTCAAGCTCCTGAGGGTGACACAATATCAGTGATACAGATTTTAATTGCAATGTTTCAACATCTCCAAAGTCACTTTCTAGTCTACCACCTCCTGAATGTCAATCAGATCTTTCTTTCTAGGCAAAAAATTGGACTGCTCTGAGTTCTTTAGTTATCAAATAGTAATAATAATAAGTCCTAGAATATAAAAGGATACAGTTACAACATGCTGTTATTTATTTATTAATTTATTTCCTAATAATGTTAATTTATAGAAGTATATTCATTTTTCCATGCCTTTTTTCTTTATTTTTTTTTCCTTTTTTTTTTTCTTTTCTGTGGGAAATGATTCAGACAGAAAAGTACCTTTGCTTATGCAGTAGATTTGTATGAGTTAAGAGCTCCTGATATTACAGTCAAGTAAACAATTAAGTAGACAAAAAATTGTGACATTAAAATATTAATATAGTCTTGTTGCAGTCTATAAGAAACTAGACTTACAGTAAGCTTGTATCACAGTATTCTCAACTATTTCCTTTTTTCCTTGAGTGCTTGTAGTTTGTCTTAAGCAAATTCAGTCTTTTTTGTGTTACACTTGGACCCTTCCTCAAATCTTATGGTCAATGGAAGAAGGCAAAGATAATAAAAGTAAAACAGAAAATTAATCTACTCTTATTTTCAGAAAATCTAGATTACAACTGGAAAACCTAGGAACAGTATTCTCAATTCTGTTAGAGTGGGAATACACTCCAAAGGAAAAAAAAATTAGCTGTCATAAGTATCTACTCCCTAAGAGAAATAGTGAATATACTATGTCTACTAAACTGCTGTGTCACATAGTCACGGTTGAAGAAACTTCTGAGGGGGGAAATGTCTAATTAAATGGGTGATCTGTCTTTCCTATAGGGGAAATAATCATTTTGCAGTGAGATTGCTCTAAAGGTTACACATGCATTGACAATATTGATGAAGAAAGTACAGAGCCTTTATCCATTTAAAGATGTGTTTGAAGAGTTGGGCTGTACAAAAGGCATCAAATTAAAGTTGCTCAGCTTGTAAAGTGCTCACCTCTCACAGCACCATTAGTATTAAGGGAGCAGATTAAACACAATTTAGATCACATTGAAGGACTAAAGTCAATTTAGCAGGTATATAACCATGCATGATAATGGTCTCTAAATCTACAGCAACAAGGTGAGGATATGCTTGGATATGCAGGATAAAGATGTGAAACTAAAATAATTTCCTTTGAGGACTATAAAAGAAGCAATGACGAGGAGGCAAATTTTAGATGCTAGTTTGTTTAAGTATGTAAATTCAATGGACTGATCTGGAAGGGAAATAAATCTGATCACAGTTTTATATATGGTCTGCAGAGTATTGTGAACTTGACCTTTGTTGGAGCAAATAGGTTCTTAGCTGAATGGTATAGTATTTCATTGTTATTTGCATGCTGATAGCTGTGTGGAGATGCAATATGAGACGTGAAAATATTTCCCAGAAAAGCATGTGGTCTTCTAACCTATTCACTCAAAATTTTAGGTGTTAGGTAATTGACCTTTGTGGGGCTTTTTTTGGTGCTAGATTCTAATCTATTGCCCATTATATGCTAGAATGTATAGGAAGCTCACAGGGGAGAGGAAGCTCTAAACTGCAGCAAAATCACATTGCAGATTAGGAGGTGTTTTTACCTTGGCAACACATAGTTCCAAAGAACATGGAAAAGATGAGAAATCAAACTAGTAAAGACTTTATGTTTGTGTTGTGCTAGGATAGCAGGTGTGCTTAGAAAAATGAACAGGCATTACATCTGTCTACAGTAATCTTATTTGATTAAGTTGAAAAGTATCCAAGTTCATCTGTATTGCATAGCTTGACAGTTTGCACTTACATTTAGGCATAAGTAAAACATACGATTAGTGTTCACTCTAATCTGCCTAACACAGATACTTATCCTTTGCCTATACGTTATGTAGGGAATCAGGGCAGAACTCTAAGAAGTGAAGAGAAGGACGAATTCAAGGAAAAAGGAATACTGGGCCGTGCTGCTTGCCTTTGCAAATGATCTAATATGCTTAAAGGTATAAAGCTAAAAGGATGCTGTAAGTAAACTGTACTTGTACACAGTTATTAACAATACTGTCCTTACTGTACTGTTCTTGCCCATGGATTGATTTTGCTGCCTCACTTGACTGGGACCTGTTGATTTGAAGTGACTGGGGCTCTGCTACCACCCTCTATAGACCCTTTTATCACCTGTAGTAGAGTAGCCATAAGTGAATATTTTCCAGGACAATTCCAAGACTGTCTGCCTTTTCTTTGACCTCTACTGCTGTCTGCTTGGTCCCTCTTCCACATGAAGTCTGGACTGGCAAGTCCTTAGGGTCTGCTTGAATACCTAATGCCACATTTTGCAGCTCTGTTGCTCTCCCTTCACCAAGTGTCATATGTTTACCAGGACTTGTAGTAAGCAGCTACAGGAATTGCAAGTCTACCAAGTGTCACTTTTCTGAGCCCACAAAAATACATTTGTTTCAGGCTTCTCACTGCCAGAATAAGATGGGGCAAAATTACTTGTTAGCAAATATTTATTGGAAACATTTTATTTGTTAATTTCTGACACACTGTAGTTTGAAGACTGTGACATAAAACCAGAAGAGTTATATTTTATAAACTAAAAAATAAAAAGCAAAAAATAAAAAGTTAAACTATAGTTGGGCTAATACTCACCAAACAACCCACTTGTTTCTAGCTTCACCTAAACTGTTCAAAATCATTCAAGCCATAGCAATGTCGCTCTAGTTATTATGCTGTGCTTGCATTTATGCTTTAATATGTGTTTGGACCTCCTGTGCTGCTGTTATCATTCTTAACTCTTTTCAAAAGAAGATGTGAAAAGCTCCAACAATCTTAATTAACATTCCGATTCTGTTAGGTAGTAAACTGTGCTTAATTGCAAGCAATAGTTATACTGTAGCAGACAGGATTTCTTGTGTGCCCTAAATTAGACAAGTACTTAAAACCTTGCTGATATTCAGCTGGAGTTTGTATATTGCACTCTTCCTAATAGGCAGCATTGTACTGTGTGTCAGGGTATCACACGTCATAAATAACACAGCACTACATGCAGTAAACTGAGCAGAATCGAAAATGAGGAGGAAAAAAGCATCTTTCTGTACAGAAAGCAGCGGGTTAATTAAGGGGCCATCAGGTTTTTCATTTTGATCATAACACAAAATTAAATATAGGTTCCATGGTACATTAGTATGTCTGTCAAAGACTGTGGCTTTGGCCAGGCAATTAAAGAGGGCAAAATATTCTAAATGAATTTTTAAGTAGCTTCTTCCAGTCATTAAGCACAGTTATCACATCCATATTTTTTAAATGTAAAACACTGAGGTTCTCACAAGTCTGTTCTCTGCAGTAGTTGTTATTGATGATCCGTCTGAGCTTCATTTCCTAACTGAAAACCCTCGTCGGTCAATTTATTTCAACATAACACAATTTGGTTGGATAGTTATTAATCCTGTAATTGTTCATGGTATGCCAGAAATTATTCAGCTAATTATTACAATATGTCTTACTTTGCCATGCTTCTATATGTCAAAATTGCCTTTGCACATATTGGAAAAAATGAGATTCCTAATTTAACTGAAGCTATAGAAATTGATTATTAATTTACCAAAAAAGAGAAAATTAATTTTTTTCCCTGCCCCACATGTAACTTCTATTGGGCTGGATACATTTTTGACAAATTTTCTGCTGTTAACTTCAGTTGATCTATGAATAGCACTATGCAGCAAAACCTAGGACTGTTGCCCTCACTGAACGTTAGTTTCAATTATAGAATAACTATAACAAAGCATGCTGGACCACAATTAAAAATAACTTCATTTCTTCCAGTTCATCTTAGGCAAAAAAAAGACAACAAAAAACCAACCAACAACCCAACAACAAAACAAAACACTCAAGTGAAAAGGTGAGATTAAGAACTCAGTTATCCTGGTAAAAAGAAAAAGTGATCTATACATATATGCTGTATTAATTGCACTGTATGTATTCTAATGCATTTAAAATGCACATTTATGCATAAAATGCTACGTATTTAATTCTGTGCTGGGGGATTCTCACCAATAAATTGCAGTTTGTTGTTTGTATTTTTCACATTTGACACTGCATTATGAATTACCTGAAGTCAATCTCTAATCTTTTATTGGCTTAATAAGAATAAAATTAGTATTTCATGGACTGAAATCTCTTTTTAGTTCACAATAGGCACAAGAAAATTGAAAGCATAGTGCATATCACAGAGTATTTCCTGTTTTATAGTTTTCATTAGCACATTTCCATAGTGCAAAACAATGTTCTTAAGCTGTATTCAGCTGGGAAGAAGAGGATCTCTAGCTCCTAATTAATAAATGACTGGGAGTATATTGACTTGAACAATATTTTACACAGTGGAGTTCTATGCTGTGATATATAACGAAGCAAGACAAGATATTTGAAAATGATAAACGTGTAAAAAGTCAGTAACTTTCATTCTTTTGACAGTTATCCCAGAACACTGTTCTCTCTGTGTGAATTTCCTCCAGAGAAGATGTCTCATTCAAGGTTTCGTATGTGGTTTATGCTCCAACCAGGGACTTCTCCAGAGATGTACCAAACAATTTTGAGAAACTTTTTTTTTTTTGAGATATATATTTGAAGCTAAAGGAAGAGGCAAAGATAAAATGGTCTGAAACACAGAATTACAGAATGGTTGAGGCCAAAAGGGGCCTCTGGATGTCATCTGATGCAAATTCCCTGCTGGAGCAGGGACATCCAGAGCAGAGTGCCCAGGACAGTATCCAGGCATCTCCGGAAGATCTCCAAGGAGGAGACTCCACAGCCTCTGGGCAGCCTGTGCCGGTGCTTGGGCATCCTTACATTAAAGAAATACTTCCTGAAAGATTAACTCAGCTAAAAATTAGCTATTGAGATCAGTGGAAATAATCCCGTTATTGTGACAACTGCTATCTTGACTGAGAATGGAAGTTTAATCACAGAACTCCAGGACTGCAGTGATAAATCTAAACAAGCCAGGCTCTAGCAATGAGTGCAGCAAACTTCCCTGCTCTAAGAAATACATGTAACCTGCTGCAGACAGTTGGTTTCAGTGACTGGATGTAGCTGACTCACATTTTGTAGGAAAACCTATCAAGACTCTAAAATTTTTGAACAGCTTGGCTAAGATTTTTGAAACAGCTTTTGCAATTTGCATTCATTTTTGACACACAGAAGATTTAAGTAGTCTGTGTGCTTCATGTGAACTGTACAGATCTACTGAGTTTCAAAAATTGGAATGAGCTTTCTTCCAGGATTTTGTTACATTTTTAATTGATGGTTTCAAGTGGTGTCTCACTGGGAACTGTTGTCTTGATATTTCAGTATTTATTGTTGTGAACTGGAACAAATATAAGAAAAATACTCCACCCCTCCCAACAAAACATGGAATCATATAATCATAGAATCATTTTAGTTGCAAGGGACCTATAAAGGTCATCTAGTCCAACTCCCCTGCAATGTACAGGGACGTCTACAGCTAGATCAGGTTGCTCAGAGCCCTGTCCAGCCTGACCTTGAATGTCCTGAGGGACGGGGTTTCTGGGCAATCTGTTCCAGTGCTTCATCACCCTTACTGTAAAAAACTTTTTCCTTAAATTCAGCCTAAGTCTCCCCTCTTTCAGTCTGAAACCATTTCCCCTTGTTCTATTATCACAGACCCCGCTAAAGAGTCTGTCCCCATCTTTCCTGTTGCCAGCCCCCTTTTAGATGCTGACAGGCCACTATCAGGTCACCTTGGAGCCTTCTCTTCTCCAGGCTGAACAGCTCCAGCTCTCAGCTTGTCTTCATAGGAGAGTTGTTACATCTCTTGGATCATTTTAGTGGCTTTCCTTGGGACACACTCCAACAGCTTCGTGTCTCTCCTGTACTGAGGACTTTAAATCTGGATGCAGTATTCCAGGTGAAGTCTCACCTGGACTAGAATAGTCCAGCACAGAATAGAAGGGCAGGATCACTTCCCTCACTCTGCTGGCCACGCTTTATTTGATGCAGCCCAGGACACGGTTGGCTTTCTGGGCTGCAAGGGCAGACTACTGGCTTGTGTCCAGTTTGCCATTCACCAGTACCCCCAGGTTCTTTTCGTCAGGGCTGTGCTCTGTCATTTCATCCTCCAGCTTGTATTGATAGCAGGAGTTGTCATTGCCCAAGTGCAAGACCTTGCATTTGACTTTGTTGAACCCCGTGAGGTTCTCCTGGGCCCACTGCTTGAGCCTGTCTAGGTTTCTCTGGATCAAACCAAATCAAATCAATTAAATCAAATAAAAATGAAAACAAAACAAACTTACAAAGCAAACAAACAAGCAAGCAAACAAACAAAACAGAAACCACGCTAGAAGCTACAACAAATATTAAGAACAAAGCTCAAGAAACAAAGAGCCTTGAGAATGGTCTCCTGTAACTGAGCATAATTCTTAATTAGACATTTCAAATACTCTTGTGTCTAAACTCTATGAATGCTGTGGTCAGACTACCTGAATCTGTCTTCCCTTTTCTACTTGCAATGAGACTACAGTTTAGTGTTTACTTTTCCATTATGTAATTCTATTTTTATCAGTATTTTTCTAACTAGGGATACCATGTGCTAATACAATGTTCAGGGATGAGGAGATGCAGATCTGCAAATGTTTATTATCCTCAGTGTCATGTAGCATAGATGCTCGTACTCAGTTTGCCTCGTGAAGTGAGAAAGAACTCTTGGTGGCACTTCCAAAGGGAGATGGCTAGAAAATAGAAATCTCCATTCTGTTAGAAACTTCTATATTTTTGTCTAGTCTTCAGCTCTACACTAAAAGGAAAGCTTAAATTTGTGAATCCCCAAAAGCAGGAATTTTGAATAAAGCAAGAAGTGATTCTTCTGAATTTTTGACCATGAAATTTTATGTTGGATATGAAAGTGTATAGCTTAAAACAATGTTAGAAAGTAATACAGTCAATGTCAATCAGAGAACAATGTACTACAAAAGACAATACATTGTACAATCATGTAATAATAATGAAACTTATGGTATGCCATAACAAGAGTTTAATACTCATTTCTTCAGATTATATTATTGTAAATGAAATAAATGTAAAGTTAATGTCTAAATAAAATAATTAATGAAGTTATCAATTGTTTAGATATAATAAAATGAACTGAGAAAGTCTGTAGGCTTGTTTATTTTTTAAGCTATGCTCTCATAAAAGGATTCAGTTTGAACAAAACCACATTTTCCCTTGGAAAAGTACTGCTAAAAATATTTCAATTTCTTTCTACTGGAAAGCTTGTGATGTTTGCAAGTTCAAAGAAAATAACAGTCAGGTTAAATAAGATGCTTGTTAAAAGTACCTAATCTTATCTCTTCTTCAAATTGATCATGTTTCTTCCATAAAAATTTTCTATTATGAAAGAAAATTGAAAAGTAGGAGACGGCCCATTTCATACTTACACTATGTTTGACCAGGATTCAGCACCCACTGGATTAATTGTGCTAAATCAGGGTCTTAATGCTATGGCAGAGTGGACGCAGAAAACATTCACAGCTATAATTTCCATTGCTGACTTCATGCTGCTGCCTACTACTGCCACCAGTTCAATTCATTGCTTATGCACTTCCAGAAAAATAAGTGTATATCTATTTGCATATAGATTGTATATCTGCCAAAGTGAAAAAATTTAAACACTAAGACTAGCAATTTCTACTGTGTGTATTGCAGGAGGGCCTTTTGTTTAAAATGCAGACCTAAAAATTAGCAGGGGCACTGGTCTGTTCTTGATTTTGCCTCACGCTTTCTCTGCGACCTTGAATAAAACATACTAGGACTGCTGCATAGAGAAATTGTGTGCAATCACAAATGTGTTGTGTCTCTAACAGTGCAGAGTTTAAAACAGAATCCTTTATTTTCTATGCCTCATATGTAAAATAAGGTTAATATCACGCTATCTAATTTGCTTTGTGATAACTAGGACGATGTTTTGTTGATTCATTAGTTTATCTTTTTGTGCACTGCTTTGAAAGCTGCATAATGTTATGACAGTTATATATAATTACCATCAAAGGCAGGTAATTTTTGATCCTTGATCTATCCTGCTATGTATTTATGCCATTGTTTTTATCATGATATCAGGAAAGAAAATGGAAACTTTTCTTGTACGAAGGCTGCTCTGAAAGTAATGCCTCCTATTTTATTATGTTGGCCCATGACATCAGAGGCTGATGTTGGTGGTATGGCAGTAGAGGCTGAACCTTTCCACCAATATTCCATTACATTTTGTTGCCATGAGACAGATGGCAGCAGAGGTGAAGTCTGACAAAATGGTGCCTGACGTGGAAGTGAGGATGAAGCAAAGGTGTGGAATTGAATTCCTCCATGCAGAACAAGTGGCACTCGCTGACATTTGTCTATGCTTGCTGAACATTTATGGAGACCAAACAGTGGATATGAGCACAATGAGGCAGTGATGGTGCATTTCAGTAGTGGTGACAGCAACAGTGGGACACCTCCACTGGTGCAGATTGCTATGAATGTGGCATGCAGGCTCTTGTTCATTACTGATGAAAATGCACAGCTAATGGTTTTACCTAAGTTGAAAACTGGTGTTTTGTAGCTGAGAATTTTCTATCAGATAGTGTTATTGTGCTCTTTATGTCTCTTGGAGTTTCCATGGAAACATGGTGGTATTACTTTCAGGGTAAACTCCATATATGGAGTTGATAAGGAACTTTTGGGGCATTCTAGAGGAGAGAGCCCTACCTTGCTCCTGAATTGGGATATACACCAGGCCCCGATTACACATCTGTACAGTGTCTGAGCAGGCAGTGTATTCTGTCTCCTCCCTTTATGTTTCTGTCTTATCCATTGAAGAAATATGATCACATGACACAAAGTGAGCCATGGCACTGTCCAGCTGATGCCTTTATTTCAATGAGCAGTGCACTCCATGAAATTCATCATGGAATGCACCGGTTCCATGGTTTACATACAGTTCTTGGATAAAATACTCATACTCACCACAATGAATGGTGGTAGATTAAGACTCTAGAGACCAGGATTCTTGCAATCTGAAGCATCCTGAGCAGCTCATTTTCTATCCCTTGGTTCTGACATACGTAAAATGAACAAAATAATACAACTTGAGAACTGAGTGACGAAAGCCACTAACAACTATTGTTACTGTTACTGTTACCATCATTATTAGTTGAATTCTAGGTGAAAAGCTAGAAATTCTCTGAGCTTATAGATCAACTGGAATGACTGTGCTGATTCTGAAGCAATTAGATGGATCTCTGTACTGCAACACCTAAGTAAAATGCATCAAAAACATAGCCTTCCTCATAAACACTGAGTGATGTGGGATAGATGCTCCTATTCTTATTCAGACAATTGCACTTGAGACAGTGATATTGCTTGGAAAGGAAGTTCAATGTTAATATGAACAAGAGTGAAAGATTCTGGCCTTTTGTTGTTAGTGAAGTTATTAAACCATATTTTTCTAATACAAAAGAAAAATGCAGGCTCTCAGTTTGTGTGCTAGAAATACCTAAAATGCAGTTATCTGTAGCATTTGCACTGACTTAATCTAACCTACATTATAAACGTTCCCATATTTTTTGTCCCTGAAAAGCTTTAGGCATCGACTATGTTTGTGACCTAAGTGTAATCTCAAACTTGCTTTCAATTATTTCTAGCCCAAGAGGCCTGTACTATACAAACGCAGTTTGAAAATCTGAAAAAAAATAATGTTTTTATTTTTCCTGTTTGATACAAGTTATACATGAGAACTATTTCAGGGCAAAACATTTGTTTCTAGTATCTGACAGTCTAGTATTTTACTATTTATGTACTAGCCCAGAAGCTTTGTTGAACTTGGGGATTTTTTTTTTAATTATTATTTATAGTTTGTATTGCCACAATACCTTGGATGGCCAAGCTCCATCTCTGCTAGTTACTGTGCAAGAAAAGCACAAAGCAAACCCTCACAAACATCCCAGCCCTCAATGTGACCACCTCAAGATACCCCAGTATCTTTGTTTTCTTCCCTGTTCTACCTGTTGCACTGAGGATCCTTTGGAGCAGAGAGAAGATGCACAGTGATGATAGAGTGCAAGCTTTTGGATAGGTATGAATTGGTATTTTTATCTGCACAGTGTCTGTGAAACTTCACTTTATTTTAATTTGATTGGCCTCCTTTGTCAAATTAAATGTTAAGGGTTTTTTCTGATATTTTTACTGACTGAGGTATAAAATAGGATATATTGTATTTCATAACAGGTTTTTACGCTTGCCAAAATAGATTGTATAAAATCTAAAGGTAAATAGAGATAGTTTAGTTCTGTCTTGAAGATAGAATACTAAGAAATTGGGTCCATCACTGTCATTTTTCTCAGAGATTCCTCTCATCTGTCACAACATAGTAGTTATGAAAAATGAAACCATAAATTCAATTTAGAGGGCAATTTGCAGCTAATCTTTGGAGTAATTCCAGTGTGAATAATACAGCAATTTGGATGCATGGTCAGTCAATTCCGCCTCTGATTTATTAGGATTTAAGATTTTTTTTTCTTTCATTAATGATAATTACCCAAGAAGAGAAAATAATTTCTGAAAAATTATCTATCTTCACATCTGTGGTTTCAGTTTTGAGAAAGGCTGCAGTGTTGTTTAAACTTGTTATTATAGGAGAGGGGGGGGAGCTTTTTACAAAAGATATATGAGGTATTTAAATTCCGAACTGTATCTCTTTACAGCACATGTGTGAACTGATCAGCACTGGTTTATGGTTGCTTTTATATGACTCCCATTAGAGCTAACATTTTGAATATCTCAGCATAAGGACACTGGGACTTGCTATTGATTTTCCACACTTCCTACACCTTGAAGATTGCATTAAAATCCAACTCAAGGAAGAGTGACAATTTTTGTTCCTGTTTAAAAGTCAAATTTATTATCTGAGACTTTTTCTACTTATTAAATCTCTACTTTCTCTGATACATTATTTATGTATACTTTTTCTATATCTCTCCTTCAGTTCTCAAGGTCTTCTCTTGATTTTAAAAGAAAGCATCTACAACAGTTATGTGCAGTAGGTTATGCTTTTGTGTCTGTGTGGTGCTAATGGGGGAGGGAAGGCCAGAGGGAAAAACAGCTCATTTAACATAGGCTTTGAGTTTTATTCCGAATGCTAAAGCATCTACAGAAGTACTGCTCATGAGTAAGTGCCTTTGTAAATCTCCAGAGGAACATCTCGAGATCTAGATGCTTTGACTTGCTATGCTTTCAAAGCCTTCCGCCTCTCTCCAATGCTGATGAAGTACTGAGGTACTTCAGGAGCGCTGTCTTTCAAGATGCCTAGAGAGTAGCTCCTTGTCACACAGACTGAAGTTTACCTTTGCTCCTCTCACCTGACAGTTGGCCTTCTTCCTTAGCTTTATGTCAGGTATCTCCAGTATCAGGATATGTAGGGAAGCACTTAAAGATTAGAACCCAGGAGAGTAAGAATTTATACCACGCTCCAGTCAGTCCAGTCAGGTTTGAGAATTAGCCCACCAACAAAGTTTTTACTTATACATCCTTTCTCTTTGCAACCACAGATTCTTAAGAACTACTCTTTCGGTTTTTGCATTCATTGAAATGCTGCAGAGTTAATGTGCGTATTCATACAAACACTTTGAGGTTCAGAGTAGCAGGTTCTGAGCTACGATGCCAGTCAAAGCCTGAGATGTAGTTCATAAATCTGTGCATTCTGGTTTTCCAAAATTAAGAATGATGTCTCTGTTTCAAAAGATTAAGAAATTCTTTCTTGCCTGAAAGAATTACATTTAGGTATCTAAACAAGCAGTCAACTATGCTTCACAAGTTTGTTCATTGAAGCATTATGTTACTTACAAAAAAATATTATCTGCCAAGTGAAACATAATATATATTTTTTCCCCAATATTATTGAGAATTTTGATCATTTAAAATGTCTTATTGAAATTCCCACATATTTGGTTTTGTTTACAAGTGGACTTAGCTAATTTTTAGTTGGATTTTGCACATGACAGAAGAAATTTGTGTATAAATATGGAAGCAGGAAAAAAGACAACAACTTTACTTTCACACATTTCCTTACACTAGAATATGAGCCTTGTAAAACAGATTTGTACAACTGTGAACTTGGGAATGGTTTTTGATTGTTTAGGAAAGCATATGTGCTTGCCTTCTCTGAGCCCATCACCTTCAAGAATCTGTGAAAAGAGATGATTTCTTAGGAATTTCCTGCATTGATTTAACTGTCAAATTCTCATACCACAGGGCTAGTAGTAATTAAAAAATAAAATATCTATTTATTGTTTTGTTTAAATAAATTGTATGATTTAGTTTTTATTCAGTAAGCAGGTTTTCAATAATGTCTTTTTCTTACTCTTTTTTTTTTAATACAAATTTCTTCACAGAAGCCTTTTGTTTTGGAATTTACTGGTCTTTTTCACTTCCCCTCAACTAAAGGTCAGTCCTATTAACAATCTTCTATGTGAAGACATTAGAGAATAGCATTTTGTTCAAGCGACACAATGCTATAACTTTAAACCTTCACAAATAAAAGATTCTGTGGAGTTTTCTTAATATTGCAATTACATTTAGTAGTATCTTCAGACTGCATCACAACTTCCACCATAATTACAAAAAAACCTACCTTGCTGAAGCAGTATTTAATTTGTCTTTGAAAATAGTTTTCCTAAGCATGTCTAATTAAGATACAAAACCAACATATTTATTTAGTTCGAGTTCTCTGAACATTTCAAATCTTTTCCCATCTGCAGTGAAGACGATGATCTGTCTGTGAGTGAAGTGAAGCCATTTTTGGGGTGGGGCAACCTCATATATCAAATTCTAGAAACTGCAAGATGTTTTTTCTGCCTCTACTTGACAAAAGTCAAGGACTTTTGGTGACTTATTTGGTCTGTTTAACAATTCTGTGCACCTTGACAAACAGGTAGCGATTGCAAGGCAACCCTGCATGTGCAGTAAGTGAAACATATCTTCTGTACATCAAGGTTGTTGAGAGTATGCAGTGAACACTCATGCAGAAACTCAGTGGACTTCCTTATAAATTGTAAAGCTTACCTGTAATACTGAAACTCAGCCAAAGATATGAGGGGCATAGGCAGGTGCGGTATGTGTGTAATAACCTGATCCTCCATCTGTACGTGCTCTCCCTAGCAGGCTTTAACAAACCAGAGTTCAAAGAGGATTTCAGAACCCTATTCTTCTTCCACTTGAGGGAGGCCTGAAAATGTGATACATGGGCAGTACAAAAAGTCATCACAATTTTATGGCTGCATGCCACAGGTCTGGGTTATCCAGCATGGCGTTGATTGATCCACTGGACCACTCTGATGGACAGCAGTCTCCCCACGTTGCACAGCAGTTCTCTTCTACAATACATCTAGACTCTAACTGAGCAGAGAGTGGAAGCTGGAAGCAGAATGACTCTTGTACTGAACTCTCAAGACAGGTAATATATTATACAAGTGCTCTACTAAAGATCTAGACCTTGCATTAATGCTGTAAAATAAAATAAATGGGAGGGAAAGTGTGATCCTGAACAACGTTTTCCAGTTTAATTTCTCTCCTCGACATATGTCACCCACTAGGTTAAATTTCTTCTAGTTGAAAACCTTTGTAAAAAAATGCAGTGGTCTCTGTGGCAAACTAACTCACAAGAAATCACTGAAGCAGAGGATGAACTGCTTCTTTCAGTTCTCTGCCGTTTCTTTAAGGTCTGAACTAAGTGCAGCATGCAAACGTGGATTTACTGTGACTTTGTGCATTGTGCTGGTTGCTAAATTACCTCACATTACTTTAAGCAAATGCTTCTGGGAACTTTACTTGTTCATTGATTTATCAAGGGATTTAAAATCTTCACTAGTCAAGGTATAAATACATCTGGGGAATTAATTTATCAAATTAATACTTGTGTTGTTGGGCTTTATTCTTTCCATTGATTATTTTAACAGTGACTTGATTTATGCAGCCTAGGAGAGATTTGCTTACAAAAATGTGAGATTTCTGTAGACACACAGTAGGCTTGAGATGGATTCTTAGTGTGCATGAAATTACATGCAAAATTAAATTATGGATGGTAATGTGTGCATGGTATTCTCAGCTGAGTGCCCTTTAGTGTAAAATATAAAATTACATGGGCTATTTTATTCCAAAACCCACATAAAGACAGTTTTTGTACATAGACATCATCAACTGATTGATAGTAAGAAATTGAAACAAGTATTTTTGTCACTGCTTACTATAAGATTTGCAAATCATAGAATCATAGAATGCTTCAGGTTGGAAGGGATCTTAGAGATCATCTTTCTCCAACCCCCTTGCTATGGGCAAGGACACCTCCCACTAGACCAGGTTGCCCAAAGCCCCATCCGGCCTGGCCTTGAATACTTCCAGGGAGGGGGCATCCACAACTTCTCTTGGCAACCTGTTCCAGTGTCTCACTACCCTCACAGTGAAGAATTTCCTCCTTATATCTACTCTAAATCTACCCTCTTTCAGTTTATAACCGTTACCGCTTGTCCTGTCATTACCTATCCTTGTAAAAAGTCCTTCCCCATACATACATACATAATACTTACATACTAATTGAATACAACTGGTCAAAATTTAGCATTTCCAACTAACATGAGACTTTGACTTTTTTTTCAAACAAATTTTCCCCTGAATTCATTTGTAAAACCAATTGTAATATTTTACAAAATTTCAGTGTGAAATAAAAATTCCATTCAGAACAATGTTTTTCTTTTTGTTTTTTATGATTTCACAACAAATGAGCAGAAATACACAATATTATACCATGGTAAAGAAGATGGAACTAGGGAGTAGTTAATTTCTCCTACCTTTGAATTTTTGTATTGAAGGCATCCAGATCAGAGATAGTCAGTTAGAAACCTTTTGGAAATGTCAGAAGTGATTGTCACTTCTAATGTACAATGCCTCTCAACTGCAGCTAGAAAATTTGAATAAGTGGGATGAATCACAATGTAAAAGAATCTACCACATTCTATTGACTCTAAAGGGCATATAGATAAAATACAAGTATTGTAACTTTTGTAGGTATCAAAATTGAGGTGAGATAAACAGCTCCTTGCTTGTCCTGTTGTGACATCATGTACACCAAAGTATAATTGTGAAATGTAGTTGCTATTTTATAAATGCGGTAGACAAGTTATTTGATATACGCAGTATGTATCAAGCATAATTTCTAATTTCAAGCATCGCTATCAGAGACTTGGAGGGTGAAGATAATGGAAGTCATCAGGATCATGTTCACTTAATCTAACTTCAAGCATCTAACTAGTTTAATTTAATTATTAAATTAACGGCTTAATTGCCTTGGTAATCAATAATGCCAGATAGGCATCTCCAGAGTTTCTTCTTAAGATAGCTGAATAATCCTCTGGTAGTAGCTCTTTCTCCAGTGACTTTAAGGGAGCACAGAACAACAAGCTATATCAATAAAAGTCCTGGCACATTAGGACATAATTTCATTTAAGTCCAAGGCATCAATCTAATCATACAAAACGTTCAAGACTGTCCGAGCTTGAGGCCATCAAAATTTATCAGTTGTCTTTGTTAGCTAGAACCTCCCTGGGCACTTCATTTTAGTGACTTACACACGATCATTCTTGTGAGTTTAGCTCTTATTTCCTACCAAAGCTCTTCTGCAATTAATATTCAGGCATCTAA
This sequence comes from Penelope pileata, assembly GCA_013396635.1. NCBI lineage: Eukaryota > Metazoa > Chordata > Aves > Galliformes > Cracidae > Penelope > Penelope pileata. The sequence continues at coordinate 289,945 of WBMW01001153.1, read as the reverse complement.
GCTCTATTTATATCAGAGGAGTAACTTCCTAGAGGAATATAAAATGTTACATGTAGTTACCACCAACTTTTGCGTAACAGCTGACTGGCGAGATCATTCATAATGGAAATAGTAGACCTGGAATATAGCTGCTTCTTAGCAAGGAGGAGACAAAATATGCATCATTTGCATGGTAGGAAGGTGCAAAACAACCTAGAAAGTAGCCTTCATAAATACATATATGCACATCTCTTGAAACAGAATCCCTGTGTTGCCAGTAAAACGAGTCAGAGAAGGAGAGCTGGAAAGAGGTACACTTGCTCTGACCTACTAGTTCACTAAACCGAGAGAAAACAGATATAAATAGATTGGACCAGAGACGATATAATGCATCAATATTTTCTGTTTATTCCTTATATTTATAGTAAAAGTGTAGAAAACTCTCACAAGCTGATCTGCTGGAGTCTTTGAGGATTTGAGGGAAGAAAGTCCTGCCTTAATCAGGGATCTTCCTCTGAGGACCTTCAGAGGCATCTACTGTTCTTTTCTTCTCTCCATAGAGAATTTAGGTTTAAAGAATGCTGTTATCTCCCTCTAATCCTTCCTACCTGTGAAGCTAAGTCCGTGAAAGAATTTTAAATTAATTTCCCCCTAGATGCCAATTTAGGACTTTTGTTTTCGTGCTTAATGGGAAGTAAGATGAATCTGGACCAATGTGCTCACTAGTGCATGATGTCTTCCCAAAATTTTGGTGTTAATAATTTTTCCAGGATACTGCCAACAGCTGTTCCTTAGACTTATGATCAACGATCTAGCTTTCTTCATGAAAAGTATGAAATTAGATTCCAATATAGATTGATCTAGAAAAATATCATGTTTCCAGTACAACCAGGTAATATCTGTTCATAATAACATTTCTAAAATTAGAGCATTTTAGCTATCCTACTCATGTAAGGACATGTTATCAGCAATGAAGACTGTCAATGTCTTAACTAATATGACTGGAAAGACGTCCTGCATTTCACGTTGCTGTTTGTATAATGATAAAATTCATCGGCGTGTATAAAATCAAAACAAGTTCATCAGAAGTCAAAGCTACACTGTTGACTCATCTGGATACTAGGTTACGTAATTCATCTCACTAAAGATATGTGTTTACATATGAAGTAGGGTCAGTAGTTCAGATGAAGACATCTACAGCAGAGACATCTATGAGGATATTCAACTGCCAAAATATAAACTTCTAGTGCCATGCAAAGTGCTGTCGAGTATCTGTAATAACAACACAGTGATGACATGTCCAGCACAGGAATTATGGTAGACTGATGACAGCTGCATATATTAGTCCATAAAGACACCTAAGCTGAGGCTGCTAAATTGCACATCCAAAACTGAATTAAAAGAATTGTGCTTAGTAGGTCTGCCTATCTCTAAAAACAAACAATTTTTTTTTAATATACAGAAAATGGCAATCCTAGAAACAGATTTTAATGCATCTGTCATATCTGAATTCTTACTGTATGAAACAAAAAGAGGAAGCTTACTCTCTGTAAGAGCTGGAAATCAATCTTCTGCTGTGCCATTAGTACGATCACAGCAGATGGAAGGCTTTAGAACACAATTTGGTTTAAACAGTTTTATTTATTTATTTATTTAATGATGATAAATAGAAAATAGAACCGCCTTGGAGAAGAGCTACTGGCATGGTCAAAGAGACAAAGATCCTGTCTGCTAAAAGAGGAACTTCAAAAATTTAACTTGTTTATATCAGACATATTTATCAAGGGAATTAGCAGCATGTAAAAAGTAGAGCTACTTAACCTTAGGAACAATTTTGGCATATGTACAAGTGTATGTAAGTTGGACATAAACAAACTCTAAACAAGAAGCATTTTTTTTGATCGCAACAATGAGTAGCAGGACAGCTGTCCAAGTGAAATCGTGGCACCAAATTCCCCTTCTCTCCCCTGTCTCAGTCCAAAGGTTTTGAAACAGAAGATGATGAATTTACGAATCAGATTATCTGCTTTAATTGATTGTGGTAGCAGATAGTGAAATCCCATAGCTGTCTTCTTATTGTAAAATAAAAGAAGATCAAGGCTAGACTGACGTAGCCTGACTCACTCCCTCCTAGGTTAAATTCAGTATCCTCCAGGTAGAATGACTGTCTACATAGGACAGCTTTTCATTTTGGTCTCCTCTGTGGATAATGTAGTGCCTTCGGAAATAAATGTTATGTTGTGAAGTGTTTGGGTTTTTTTGTTTTGTTTTGTCTTTTTTCTCATTTTGAAGCAACTCAAAAGATCTGAGAGTTGCACTGTAACCCACCATAGCGATGTTTTATAGCATGAAACAGGTATGTTCTGCGCACCCTGGGGTTTGTTGTACTTCATACCGTACATGAGGGTGTAAAGCCTGCCGTTCTTTTTTGATTAGTGATGGTTTTTCTTTAACTACACTTAACTTATGAATTACATTTCATTTAATTACATTTATATTTTAAGGCTCAGTTTCCTGGTGACCATGAGGTCAGTAATTCAATATTGTAAAACTTCATGTTTTTTTTTGTGAATGGTGGTCCATACAGGAGCTCACATGCTCTCTGCTAGAACTGTAGGGAGTGTCTTACTTCCAGGGGAACATGGACGGAAGAAACTAAGCCTTAGTCTCATACATGCTGTCTTCTGGGAGCTGTCTCCCAGCATAAAGGATATCCCAAGCCTTCTCTTGTCTTGGAAAGAGCTTTTTAGAACAGCCCAAAGCAGAGCATGTGGAGAAGCTAACAATGAAGCTACGTGCCTGATTAAAGGTGCAGTGTTTGATCTCATTCCGTCGTTGTCTTTTATGGAGTTGTGCAGTTGTGTTAATATAATCTCCTGAGTGAGATTCTTTATCCTCAGTTGAGGTATTTTTGAGAAATTCAGAAAAAGGTTTAGAAGAGGGAGGTAACCTGATAACCATTATAAACCTAGGGTCCTATGGAAAGTATTCCTGAAAATAAAATACTGCCAGTGGAAATATTCGTCTTCTTAGATTTAAAATTATGCTCCATCCTTACCCACTGCTAGCCCTACCAGCCCTGCTGGTAGACGATCAGTCTAAGGAGTTTTATGGATGTATTAATGAGGTAGTAAGTACTCCTTATGAAATAAATGAACTTTTCAACCATAAGTGTCAATTTTCATAGAGTTTCAGCATTACTTTTGACAATAGAAGTGCCTATGAACTCTGATTTGTGGGTAACCTGACTTTATTGTTTATACATTATTATCGTTTCCTCTGTGCAAATGGGCAGCATTTTGCTCCTCTTTGCTCTGACAGCCAAATGCTGTGAACAAAACATGTTAGAAACCTGCTGTGGCTTGAACTGGAGAAATGCTGGAACTGGGAGCTCTGCAGGTTGGCCCTGCCTCTCTCTCCTCATCAGTTGTGTTCATACATCTGGCATGTAACTTACCATAAATAACAACAAGGAATAGTGCTGGACTCTTAACAGTTTCTTGCTTTGCTATCCATTTTAATTTTCTTCTTTTAATGCATATTAATTATATACATATGTAAGTAACATTTATATATGCTATTTTATAAATAATATATCATTCAGGAAAAATCAGAGAATTAAAAGAATAAGTAAAACAATAAGTGTTGCCTTTATGGTAGTATGAAGGCAGTAGAAGCAGAAAGAATGGCTTCAATTCTGACAGGAGGTGAGGGTTTTGTCCTGTGCTGTGCATCCAAAACTAGTTCTAAAAACAATATCTGAATAGTTTTTAATAGCTGTGTCATGACCAGAGATGGAGGTGAATCAGTCTGTAACACATTTTTCTGGAAGAAAATTCTCAAAAGTTTTTCTGGGCGTAAGGAAAAGACAAAAGGAGGAAAGAAAATAAAAAAATGTTTTTTCTGTGTGTGAATAGAGTTGATGAATGCGTGATGGTTAAAAACAGGAGAAGAAACATTGACTTTTGTGATAAAAGCATGAGAGTATAATTGCAGTAAAGAGAATCAAATTATTATATTAATAACAAGGGATTGCTGACCTAAACGAATTGCTGAAATTATTTGTACAGGTGACTGGATCACATACTCTGCCAAATATAGATTCAACATACTGAAATGTATTAAAACTTGATGAAGTTGATGGTGAAACATAAGACTTGCCTTAAAACTCAGATATTTATAAAAAGATTTGCTAAGGTTCACAGGCTTTTTGAATGAACTTGAGCAGTTATGGTTTCGCAGTGACATCGTGAAAAATTTGGATTGCAATATGAAACACAGTAAATTCCTCACCTACACAAGAGATTTTCCACCAGGCAGTACTCAACATCTCCTGAATCTTAGTGGGACTTTTAAGCATATTACAGCCTTTGTGCCTTCAAAAATCTTGTTTCTGCAGATATCAAATCAACATTGCAATATGCAGCTTCTTTGCATCTCAGATTTAAAGGGCAGATTGTAATTAGTAGTTAGGGTACATATAATGTGTCTTGAGGAATATATTGTGTACAGCTTATAAATTTTGATTAATTTCATAAAAAACTGTTTCATTTTGTGTCTCCATATGTTGTGAGTCACCTACAGCTGGCAAAATTCCTGACATATATTGCCTATCTTGTCTGAAAGGTGTAAGAGAACTTAAATGGGAAAATGCGTTCACTAGGGACTGAAAACTGGTGAGAGGATGCAGGTATTAAGGCAAAGAGTTATAAAAATCTAGTTTGACACTGCCATCTGAAGCAGTGTGAGTGGGGAAATATACACTGAATCTTTGCAGAAGAATGGAGACCAAAGGTGTAAAAGCAGGTTTAAAAGCTACAGGCACAAAATTTTAGTTTAGGTTTAGGATTTCATAATTTGCTGTGAAGTCCTTTCCTATCCCTCTGTTATTGTTTCTGGAGCCTAGAAATGTCCATGAAATAAGTTATACCAAGAAAGGCCTCTTATGAGGAATTCTCTCCCTCTTGTCACTGTTACCCTTAGCCTCATTGCTCCCATCCACTCTTTCATTCCACTTCACAGTCTCACTTGTGTTAGAAATAGGAACCTGTAGCAGAAGCAGCAGCTGTTACTGCTATATCCATCAAAGTCCTGCCATAATGACTTAGTTCTGTGCTGGAACTACAAGACTGGTGTGAATGTCTTCTCACCCTGTATATGTTCCTGTTGGAATCATGTTATCTTTCTGCAGGGTTAAATAAAAAATAGTTAGTTCTGAAAGAGCATGGAAAGACAGAGGGAAAAAAATCACATAATTTTTTGTAGTTTGCTTCAAATAATGCACAGAGAATTTCCAGCTACCTTTCAGAGGAAGTTCTACAACATACAGGATGCAGATCATTACTACGCAAGTTCTTCAAGGGAAATATAGCCTTGGATGGTTTCTATAATCTATGCTAAAATAAAATCTATGACTTTTTGTCTTAGTTTCTAACAGAAGTTACGCTTCTCGTAGTGTCTAGTATGAAGCTATCTTGTGGCCTCAGAGATACTGATAACATTCTGGCAGTGTTGAACGGAGCCGAGGACATAACTCACTTCTGCATTCCTCTGCCAGTGAAATAGTTAAGGGGGGCATAAGGAGCTGGGAACTGGGAGGGGACAGGACCAGGGCAGCTGACCCAAATTGACCAAAGAGCTATTCCATACCATATAACATCATGTGATTGGTTTGTTGGGTTTCTGGGTGCTCTTCGTTACGGAAGGGGCTAGCCGGGAGGAAGGGTGTCCACTGGCTGTGAGCCCTTGCTCTGCGTATCCTCTTTGTATATATATATATATATATATATGCTGTTATTTCTGTTGTTCTCTTTACTACTTTAGTAAATAGCATTTATCTCAACCCACGCATTTTACTGCATATCTCTCTACTTCTCTCCCCTGTCCCATTCGGGGAGGGGGAAGGGTGAGTGAATAACTGTGTGGACCTTAGCTATCCGCTGAGTCAAACCATGACACTTTTTTTCAACAGAAGTTTTATCTAGGCTTCTTTTAGTGCTGATTACATAGAAAAAAGGTCAGATTCAATATAGTGTGAAGCTGACTAGGGTTGGAAATGTGTGTAAACCAACTACTACCCGAGAAATATTATGAGGAGAAAGGTTCAGGAAACAGGACTTATGAACTTGCAATTATATTGACTCAAATCTGAAATTTACAAAGGATTTGTCAGATAGCTGATGTATGGAATGAGAAATAAAAATTTTGTTTTTTTGTCTGGAAGTAAAATTATGCATACACAATTTCTAACATCTGTATGGTTTAAAATAGTTATTTTTAAAGACTTTGGTAAAGTTTGTGTGATATGTGTTCAACCATCTCATTTCCTAGAGAATACAATCGACAGGATGTGTCTACAGGGAACACAGCCATTTCTGTTAAGTATCAGTATGGATGAAAAACAGTATTGCCATTTTTTTTGAAATATAAAAACATAGCCTAGGAACAAATATTTACATTTAAAACAGAATAATCCTTTTGGTGTATGTGAGAAAAAACGATTGCTTCATGACAGAGTAGTCTCCTGTATTTTCAAGGGAAAAAAGAAGTTCCTACATTATTGCATTATAAGAATAATCTTTTCTTGGTCATGCCTTTTTCTTTTATTTGCATTTGTAAAGTGATTCCTCACTCCAGGACCTAGATTGCTTCATCTGACTGAGTAGTTTTCAAAATATTCTCAAATAAATTCCCTCTTTCCCTTGAAATATTTTTCCTTATCTCAACATTGAATATCTTTCCATCATTCAGTCTACAGTGGTTATTAACAGTTCTCTCCAGAAACCAGTATCTCTTATATTTATTTCCATATTCTGTTTATTACATTATATCAGATAACACTTTCTTGGTATGCCACAGCTGTCTTTAAAAGAAGAAATGTTTTAAAAGTTTGCAATGTAGATTTTCTCCAGAGAAACAGACATGAAATGTGTGGACCTGGTGAAAAATCTGTATGGAAGACAGAAGACGAAGGTAGAGAATGAGACTCGGTCTCAAATTGGTCTCTATTTAGAGAAACCACAAAAGGCTAGTTTATCCTCAAAATGGGGTGCAAGTAGCAATGGTAAGACAAAGAAAGGCTGTGTGAGCTTCTTTAATACACTCTTACGACAACTACTATTAAGACACAAATAATTGTTTTGTTAAACTAAGACGATTAAGCTGTTAGTATTTGTACCGTACAGTCTGGTTCTGACCACTGGATTATCTTAAATCTAAAATTTGGATCACACTCCTAAGGCTTGTACACAGTATTAACTCCTAGGAGATTAACACTTCTAAGAGCAACCTAAAGCAGAATCCAAAAATGCAGGGGTTTGTTTACTGGCTGTATTCTTTTTGAGAACTTATCCTAATTTTAGATGAAGCAATACAAGAAATTATGGTAGAACGGTGATGAAATCTGGGACTTTCAGGGTTGTTTTAGCAACTCAAAAGTCAATTCCTCAAGCTTCTCACTGGACCCAAACTATCTCAAAATGGATGTTACAGCTCCCATGCTTTGCTCTCCAGAGGAGACTTTGCTCTTGTGAACAAAAGCAAACGTTAAGTGATGCAAGGAAGCTTTTGGCTCATATCCTGTCGTAAGTGGAATAGTTGAATAGAAGTTTTCCTATATGGATGGAATTTTAAATTTTGGCTAAATTCTGAATGAGAAGTGAAGCAAAATGTGGAAAGAATGAGATTATGTTAAAAGTAAGCTTAAAAACCAACCAATATCATTTTGCATACGTTATCAAAAGAAATTCAGCCTTCTTAGTAATTTATTTCCTTTTCAACTTCTAAAATGAAATTTCAGGAAAATTGACCTGATTGTTCATAGGATTTGATTGCATATTGTAATGGAAAATGGCTCTTTGGGAGTGTCCCTGAGCTGCTCTGGTAATGAGTTTATCCATGAAACATTTACTGAACAGGTAATGTCTACTGAATTGAATTACTGTTCTTCCTGTATAACACACTGATCTTTAGATTCATTACTTCATTTGTTTACTTTCCTCTTTTATGGCTAAAGTGAAACTAATCAAGGAATAAAAAACAAGATAGAGCATTATATTGGCATGCAGTTTACGTTTCTTATTTGCAGATCTGCAAGCTTTCCAAAACTAAGGCAATAGAAAATTAACTGTTTTATTGAAGGATGCTGGGAATTGCTCTCACTCCCACAAGGGAAAGGTTTTATCTTTTGAAACATAGCTTGACTTTAGTTTTTATTATAATTAGCTCAGTTAATAGAAGAAGAAAAAAAAATACCTGTCAAGAAATTAGCTGTAAGACCAGTCAGTTCATTAAAAAAAAAAAAAGAAAAAAATTTCCCATTCTGTCTTGACAATATATCACAAAGGGGAGAAGAGAGTATAGAGAGGAAAAATAAATTGATTACCTTGATTTATGGTGTAGTAAATTTTACGAATGCTGTACTTCAAGTCATTCTGACAATATAAAAGCTGCATGTTGCTCATTCACCTAGGCATATTCTGAATATTTGAAATGTATATTTTGAGGAAATTTATGACTTTGCCTTATAACTTGTTATCTCTTTCCATTGCCCTGAAAAAGTATAACACTGAAATGATAGGAATGAGTGTATCAAAAATGATTAAAAAAGTAATCCTCACTCTAGCATAAATGTCCTTGCAATACCACTCCAGGATACTGCCTGTTGCTAATAGAGATCTTTGCTTAACTGGGATCTTCTGGTCTTGTCTCTTAAACAGCCTTCCCCTTGAATTACTCACTATTGTTTGTGCTGCCGCAACTGCAGGCAAATAGTTGTGTTCTGTATGTGGCACACGAACAGTGAAAGTACAACATCTGCCCCTGAAATCTTTTAGTCAGACAGGGAATATGAGAAACCAAAGAGACAAAACTTCACTTTGAGATAACAGCAGGGTTGGCACATGCAGCTTAATCACCACTAATTTTTTTTCTGCTAACATCATGGAAAATGAGAATTTTAAAGAAAGACTACCAGTAGGTCATGGTTTTGGCATTTCTATGCTCCTATGTAATCTTTAGAGAAGTCATATCCTGGGAATGTTATGCAAAAATTGTTGACGTATTCTGAGTAAGGGATCCTAGAAAGAGATCTTAACTGAAATCGTACAAAGCTTCTATAAATAGGAAAGGAATAATTCAGTATCCATTTACAGAATGTTATTTTGCCATATCACAGGGGATTTCTACAGGAGGAAATACTCTGTATCTTTACTTTTAAATGAACTCTGGAATAATGTCATGAGCAGCTTTGGAGTCCCTATCATAAGAATTTTTAAAAAGTAGGCCAAATGCCCATCAGAAAAGGCAGATACAGTCAGGAAACCAAAGAGTAGAAAGATCATCTTCCAACCCTTTTTCAAATCTATTTTCTATAGTTATGGGTTAGCCATTTAATGAACTTGTTTATGAGGGAAGAGGGAAGCAAGTTCTCCAATTGAACTCCAGTTTCTCGTCACTGACTGGGGCATCTGTTCCCCAGGTGCATTTGAGGGATGCATACACTTCAGATGTGTTGTTGCTTCCTTGTGTGGCTCTCTCTAGATTACCTGAATTTGTTCGAGTTTATTAGGGATTTTCCCAAGAGGATCACATAGCACTTGGCCTTGGATTGTTTCCGCACTTTGTGTTGTGTCCCTCTAGCCACAGGATAGAGTCCCACAATTCTTTTTGCCAGTGCAGACATACTATGAAACCACTTAGGAACATGAACATGACATAGCTTTTCCTAATCATGAGAGCTTTAGGTTATGAGCTGTCTCTGAGTTCAGCTGTGGAGGAATTTCATGGTGCTAATTATTCTCAATGACACCTTTAATCACTTAGACTAAAAATTTTCCAGAAGTCATCTTTTTTACATTTCTTTGACTTGCTAGATTAAGAATAAATGATTTATTCAGGTTTATAATTCCCACAGATATTTTCGTGAGATTGAAACACACAATATCAGTAGAAATATACTTTACTTCTAGAAGTACTCTGTTTTATTATCTAGCAGCCCATACATTATTGACCTTCAGAATAGAGCTGTATGTATCACTGATTTTTTGGTTCAGTAGTTCAAACAACAAAATTTGTTATTTTGGGTTAACCTGAAATGAAAATTAGTTTGGTTTCTTCTCTCCTGTGTCCTGAGATTCAAACATAAAAATCATTTTGGGTTGAAGGACATACTTTGCTTGGCTAAATTTTATGTTGCTTTTATAATTTAGAGGAAATTTAGGAAAAAGTACTGAATACACAGGGGAAAGTCATTCATAAAAGAGAATGTATTGTAGTGGATTGTTCTGTTTACTCTTTCTTTTTTCCTTTCTTTTCTTTTTCTTCCCCTTTAATCCAAATATTTGCAGCAGCTTTTGGGGAAGTGGGAGAAAATTTGAATTTTCCCCTCTCTGATTTTAAATACAGATTTTCTATCTCTGTAAGTATGCCTATGGGTGCATTTCAGTCTCACTTACTGATTCTGCTCCATTTTTTGTTAATAATTGAGTATTCATTTTGACAAACAGGAAAGTAAATGTGAAAGCCTGATTTTTAGCTTTTTGGTTATGACATTTTAGCTTAGAGGAAGGAAAGTCATTTGAAGTAGTTGTTTCAACAACAGTGCAACTACTACTGTTGGCTATAGGAGCTTTGAAAAGAATTTATTTTCAGTAATATTGAAATGCTCAATTGTAAGAGTATTTTTTGCTAGTGTAAGGGAGATCCTGAGTTAAAGTTTCTGATGCACACAGGATAGTGGAGAAATAGAAATCAACCTGCTGTCCTCCAGCTAAAAGTGTCTTCATTGGTGAGTACATGCTATTAGTGGCAGAACCACTTTGCGGTATATAGTTCTCGTGGTACTGCTGTAGTGCTTTTTAAAGTCATTAACCTCATGTTACTTTATCCAACCAACACTGTTTATCTAATCTTGGCTGAATTCAGAGTTTCAGCTGCACCAAAATTCATCTTTTGGTGAAAAAAGACATCAATGTAATGCCTACCAATGCTAATTCAAAGCTTGTCATGGATTTAGCTTGATAATTAGGACCATTTTGAAGGCTATACAGGCTATATTAATATCTTCTTGAATCTTTTTGAAGAAGCTATATAGAGAAATGTCAGTTTCCATAGGCTGAGAAGGTTTTCTATATAATAAATTTTAGTAAGAATTAAAAACATTCCAGTTTCAGCCTTGATAGACAGTCATACTTTATAAACAGAAATAATAAATGTGATCAGAAAATGTTTATAAGCATTTCAAAGATGTGCCAAAATAACAAAAATGAAAAAAAGATGAAGAATTTCTGAATTTGTTTCAGAGGAGAAATCCAAAAAATGTTAACAGTTTGACAGGCATTTTCAACTCTAGATGTCCTTGCAAGTGATACTGCAGATCTCTTTTTTAAAGGCATACTCGGGAAACGTTGATTCCTTTTATCATCTTTTTAAAGTAAGGGAAATATTTTGAAGATGACAAATAACTTCCAGAACACTGATTTTACAGTAAGTAACTGAATGTAATATATTTTTAGGAGAATACATGTTCAACACTCAGAGGACTGAAAATGAGTGTATGGGTCACTGAGTCCTCTCACTAGCAGTCATGCCAAATCATGAGATTGTACTATTGAGTATAGGTCCAGAGAAACACCTACTTCACATAACCTTATAGCTGTTATACAAGAATGCCTCCAAACACTCTTACAATAATTAAAGACCACAGGTTAAACAGGTATGACATTCACAGGATATTTGCAGAGTTTTGTTTGCTTTTTAAGATCATCAGAACAACTACATCTTAGAGATGATATTATGACTCACACTTCAGAGGAAGGTAGAAATACCAGCAGTCCTTACCTATTTGACTTGAGGAGAAAAAGCCACCCCGATCCCAAATTTGATGGATAATTTATCTCTGAGAATATGAATAGGACTACAGATCACACAGATCATACAGAGTTACAACTACAGTATAATAATTTATCTGATCCAAGTGTTAGACATCTATCTAATTTTAGATATGTAGCATGTAGAAGTATACTTTTGAGCTAGTCATAGAGACTACCTTAATGGAAAATGTGGAAAAATAAGCATTTCCAGAAGTTTTCTGCTGTTTTAGTGTCTGCCATATAGACTGATAAGAATTGTGCACTGGAAGTAATTGTAAAGGAAATATTTGCTCTTAGCTCAAATATAGGCATCAGTACCACAGATGTCCAGGTATGCCTGATGTACTTCACTCATTTTAATTAAGCTTAGTGTATTATATGTGGATGCAGGATACCCACCTAAGATGTTTGCCTGGCACAGCTGTGCCATTGTTCTTAAAGTCTCTTTGCATTGTAAGTGTCCCATCTTCATCAATTTTCTTATCTTTATTTTTGCCCAGTCAGTATATAACAAGCTATCAAGACAATGGAAGAGCAAGTTTTATAGGGCATTGATCTGAGAAATTCTAAGGTAATCCAAAAAGAAAAAATGAAGAGAAAGAGGAAAAAAAAAGAGAAAAAGCAATAGTCAGCTGTGTAAAATGTCCTATTCAGCTATGTAAAGTGTTCTATCATATGATTTAAGATTATAGAGATAATAATATTGAAGCACAAAATGTACCATTTTGCTTTATTGCTGAGAAACTCCGAATTTATCTGCTCTAGAGTTTAAAGTCAATTCTTAAATGAACAAGAAGCCCTGCTGATGTTATATTCTCTCCCTTGTTTCCATAGAGTTATATGCCAAGCTATTTTATTAATCTGAGAATGTAATACAACACTATTTAAAATTTTGGAACTTTATTTTATTCAGCCTAACATTCAGAGGTTATTGGGAGAATGAGAATGCAATTGTTTCAACAGCTTATAAAGCAAGGGTAATGTTCATTTCAACTTCCTTTTTAATTCTTGCATTACCAGAACCCTATGCCAATCAAGGAAAACTCATTAATCCAGTTAACAAGCATAACAACAGTTTTTCTTGTGAAATCAAGTAGGCAGAACTCTGCTACACATTGCCTATTAGTTCAATGTCTTCTGTCTTTTTTTGTGCAGAGTTTGTAGCTCTGTTTGTTATAACATTTTCTTGAATTAATTTCATAAATATTTTCTTAGGGTCTGTTCTTGCCTCGTACAATAGTGAAGAGAAATTCCATGTGATATTTACGTGATGTGGGCACAGATATTATTCCGTCAATGTTTCTTTCAAGAAGAAAAAAAGCATGACACAGGAGCAAAGCATGTAGAGAATAGAAGTAAATATTCTGTCTCCTAAAACATCAGCCAGCTATTTTGGCCAGTATGATATGTCTGAAGATGGTATATTCTATAGAGAGGTGATATTTTTTCATACCTTATGTGAGAGATGGTCCTCCTCTACTGCAATGACTGATCATCATGCCTTTAAAGAGTTTCACCTTGAAATCATAACTCAGAAAGAAGAATGAATATCTTAAACTACCTAAAGACATAGAGCTTCAAGTCCATTGGCTTTCAGTCAAGTATAAGTTACTTTATGTAGAAGTTAGCTCTTAAAATTTTTCCTACATGCTTGTTTCTGAAAAAAATTTATCCAGTTGTCTTTCCGTTCTAAGTAGAATTTCCACATATGTATTGTTGACAGTCTGCAACATGTATTTTATTATGACAATCTAGGACTTCTCAGACACACCAAATAAGTATTTACAAATATGACCATGACCTGAAAACACTCTGCATTTTAACTAGAGAGTTTTAATGGAAAATATGTCTGCAGTGGTTGACGTTAGTGATTTCCCTCTTCAATAATATAACAATTGCTTAAAACTGAATGCAAGCAGTAAATAAATTGTTGCAAATATTGGCTCAGCATTTTATAGATTCACGTATTCACAGGGATTTTAGGTTTTGTTGCATTTTTTTCCCCAACGCCATTTGAATAATTGAATTAGATTGGCAGCAAAACAAATTCTAAAGATACAAAAAACAGTATTGAAATTCACATGCATATATACTCATGCCTAGAGTATATAAGCGCTCACCAAACTGGGAAAATTAAACAAAGTCACGTGCTTTACTAGACCAATTACAATGTACCAACACAGATCATGCTACAAGCACTGCATATCAAAAGCTCACAGGGAGCTGTTTTGGCTCAATCCACAGTTAAAAATATTCACCAGAAGTGGTCAGATGATTTTGATTAACAAATAAACTACAAAGAAGATTTGCTAGCAGATATTCAGCAAGCAGAAAATGAGGTTACATTCAGCAGATGAATTATTCATTGTGAATTATTTGCTCAGTTCTAATAATTACAGCAGGGAAAAATTAATTAATGTTAGAGCAAACACTTTAATTTTTGTAATAAAAAGTTTGATCACTGAAATGAGCCTCAAAAAGAGATTTCTAAATGGAAGATAGAATGGGACATGATCAAGAATAATATGAATCTTTAATCTGAATAAAATTTACACCTGTAAGTAATTCTACACAGATTTAATGCCATAGAGATTCAGTATAGCGCTTGGAAATTTAAATTGTTTCTTATTTGCCTTACTTTGCATTCTGTTTGTGAGAAATGTTCTTTTCTTAACCACAGTTCACAGATATATTGATGGGATAATATTCTAATTAAGTGCAGTTTTTATTCTGATTATTTCTTCACACCTTGAAATCAAAGTCCTAGAAGCTGTACTGAATGGTAGAAATCTCAGCAATGAAGTAGACATGAAATCAGATTTAAAATGAAAGTTTGGATCTCAGTGAAGGATCTGAAGAGCCTGTTGACGTGAGATCTTTATACTGGTGTGGAAGGAACACTTATTCCATCTTAAAGGGAAATAATGAAAAACAGTGACAGGAAAAAAATCCTTTATCTCAGCCACACTCTATACTGCTAAATCATTTAAAAGAATAAATAGATTACACTAGAGAAAGGAATGTCCATGTGGAAACAATTTTAACAGGAGAAAATATTTAAATGAAAGACATTTTAATTATTAAATCAACAGCCTTGCAGAAGGGTTATTCAGTTACAGAGATTAATTTATCAGAAAACAAACATGTTGAGGCACCTAGAACATCTATTGAACCAAAATCTGCCTTTTCATCAAAATGGAAATTTCCACAGGAGAGTATGACAATTAAATTTCTCATGCTTTTGTGAAAATTATTTATTTTTTCAATTTTGGCATTAACAAGGAGTGTTAAAAATCTTAGATGTTTTAGAATAATTGAAATAATAATAAAATCTAGCTGGTTTAATCTTGCTGAATTTTTTATCAAATGCAAAAGATTTTCCTGACCAAATCTAATAGAATCACCTGATAATTTCAGTAGGCTTTTTAACAATTGAATATGAAACGTTTTGCTATCTGTATAGGGCTGATTGAAGGGGAAATGTTTATTTTTCTCTATTGGGTTGCTTATGTAACAGTGATTCTATGTCACAATATGTTATTAAACTCATAATTTTAAACCATGTTCCAGGAATGCTGTGTGAAAACATGGGTTAATGTCAGAATACATTTGCTTCAGTGTTGAGCAACTTTTTTGTGGTTGCGATTCTGCAGGGTGAAAGTCAAGAGCAGCACCTGTCAAAATGTGTATGCTGAAAGCTGTGCCAACAATGCCATAATAATAGTGGAATTAGAGATCCACTGTGCTGAGAATCCTAGCAATATTCAGCAAGGGTGTCCTTGCCCCCAAAGATTTTTCTGCTATTCTATAATCCAAAATGAAGGCATCATCACAAAATGAGTGTACTATAGAATGGAAGGCAAGGATAACAGCTTACATTTGTAGCCCCACAGAATGCTTACACACCTAGTTTCACAGGCTTACCTTTAAAACATGACAAATATTTAAGCAACAAGGGACATTAAACATGTCAGTATCCCTATTGGCTACCTGCCTAAATGCTAGTCTAAGTACCTATTAATGCAGCCTGAATTCAAAGAGAGGCAAAAAGTTTCTTGGAATCAGAATTCAAACAAATGCTAGGCAAAAAAGATTTTTGCAGACTCTTTCCTTCTTCCCAGGGAAGTTCTGACCCTTGGGTCTATACAAATTTAGAATATGAAGAGTCTTTTTTTTTTTCTTTCTTTCCTTTTCTTCTTTTCTTTTTCTTTTTTCTTTTTCTTTTTTCTTTTTTTTTCTTGGTATATTTCCTATTTTCTCTCCCTTGTGGAGCAATTAGCCTCATCTGTGCCCTGGTACAGTTTCCCATGGCAGACCTGCACAGCAGTCTCTGCAGTAGGTCAGAAATCTGCTGAAGTCTCCTGCTACCGTGGTTTTCATTTAACCCTTTTCTTTGCTACAGGCACCAAAGGAATCAGAAGCACGGGTGCTAATTCCACCCATCCATCACAGTTATCTGTGAACCTTAGATGTGATGTTTTTATCCTCTGAGCCTCATTTATGGGATATGCAACACGGCAATTTGTATTTTCGATCTGAAAGTAGCATTTTTATGCTCAGCAGGTTTTTTAGTCATTTGCTTCTCCTCCTCTGCCAGCCTCCTCTGTTAGCAGTGTGTGCCTTACTGGATTCCCTGCACACTTTTATGAAGCATGTTGAAAATATCTCTGCCTGACTACTATTACGACCTACTACATTTTCCTTTTTGCGTATATTCTATTCTATTCTATTCTATTCTATTCTATTCTATTCTATTCTATTCTATTCTATTCTATTCTATTCTATTCTAGTGCCGTTTTGCCTAGCCAGTGGCAGTTGTTAGATCTCTAATTGGCAGTGCAACATTTATCAAATTATAAAACTGTACCACATACAAAATATCAGTGTGTGTTTCATATTGTGGAACTGCAAGCAATGCATTAACACAGGAGGCTTTATGCCATTAGGTGCTACAATTCATCCCTTCAATTTTCCTTAAAAAATTCAGCTTGAGAAGGGAGAGTTTTCAATCACAGAGCTACACATTTCATTAGTGTTCTCATTACAGTTCACGCTATTTATTTATGGAGTGCTCAGAAGCGCGATAGATGCTGTAGGGCTCCATAGACCTTAGGAGCAAGCATTAGTTATGACAAAGCAAGTGGGACCTGAACAATAGGTGAATCCGTCAATTGCTTTCTATATTAATTGGATCTGAGAGGAAAACTGAAGGGGGAATTGAAAAAAAAACCCCAAACACACAACTATTCAAGTTTCTATGAAACTTCCATTCTCTTTAATGGCATTAGTACTGAGGTCTTAACTACAGCCTCCCTCTCTTTAGAGAAGCAGTGACAATAAAACTCGGCAAAACCTTGTGCTTATTTTTTTTCTACACCTCTTCCAGTAAGATTTCTGTATCAGTTCCCCAAGTGGGGAAAGCCTGAGTTTCCCTTTTGGGGGATTGCTGATACCTAGCTAGTGGTAATAAAAGCAATTTGGGTCCCTAAACCCTCCCAGGAACATTGTAGCCCACATTGAATGTTATGTGTTGCAACTCTGCCTTTCAGAAGCGCCTACACAGAGTGCAGTGACTTATCAGGGGCTGTTCAATTCTTCAATTAAAATGTGAGCTGTCTCTTTTATAGGTCTGTGTTTTGTCTCCATTTCTTATTGCAGTACTTCTATCTGATGCAGGTTACTTTAACACTTGCTTTTCGACAGTCAGTTATATACTGAGGATTTTTTTTTTGTCCTCTGGGAAGTGTGCTCTGTTGTTTTGATTGATTTTCACTCTTTTTATTACCTGCAAAATACTAGATTCTGAAAGTAATAGCAACCATTGTTAAATAGTATAGGAAATAAAAGATACTTCAGTTGTCTTAAGGCTGTTTCAATCTCCTCTCTGCTTTCTACAGAGGCACGTAGGTTTGTCTACGGCTTAGAAAAAAAAAGCCTTTCTTCAGTGCAGAGAATTTTGTCCTTTAAAGGCAAGCTTGAAAGGCTATACATTGTTTGAAGAGAATAAGAAAAATAAGTTAAGCTCCAAGAGTCTGTTTTATTCTGCCCACTACATTTATTCCTGCTGTTAGCGGGATTAAAATTTACAACTAGAGAGAGGCATAAATAAAGATGTTCTTGAAAATATATGCAAATGTTAACACACCTTTCAAAACCTCATTTGGCAGTTCAGATGCCTAAGTGCCTGAGCTAGAATCTACTGTAGAATTGAGCGCAGGGTGGGAAAAATGCATACAAAGTAAGCCAGAGGCAGAACAGGACTGCAATCTGGATCTGTGGAGCTCCAGCCCACGACAACTGCCTCTGGGCTATGTTGCATTATATTTGCTTTGGTTATGTTTATGAGAGGGCGTTAGTCCTTTCAGCATGGTCAAAATGAGCTGATTGGGAAAGAGGGTCTGGGTCACCGTTTTCCATGCCTGGTTCCAGGGAAGGAGCCTTACTGAGGGCTGGCTGTGGAGTTTCAGTGTGGAGTGCCCCAAAAAATCAATAAGGTACGTCTGTACTTAGCACCAGGATTTTCAGGGTGGGTAATTTAATATGGCTTTGAAATCTTCCTGTACAAATATCTCAGCTGTCATTGTCTGAAAATTGCCTGACCTGTCAGTCCTAGACACTCAGTGTTGTTCGGAGCAGATTCTCCAGTGATCACCTTAAATCCCCAGAGTGCTGAATGTGCCCTTATCGTGCAGAAATGGGACAGGCACTGGTACCTGCTGCTGGCTTGCTGACAAACAGGCAGGATTGAGAAAATGGTGTGGTGGCCGATGCACCCTGTTACAAAGCTGCTCGATCTCTTTCCTGGGCACCTTGTGATATTAAATACTAGTGTGATTTCAAACAGCCCATGGACTACTCAAACATGAGCCAAGGGAGTGCCTTTCACAGAGCAACAGACCTTTGGCATGCCAGGCTGAACCTGTGCAATTTGATTGCACCTGAGGAAATGACCCTTTGAATGACAGGGGCAGTGACCTAAACCTGGCTTAAAATAGACTGAAGGCTGGCTTTAATCCTCCCATTATTTCCTGACAGAACGGTTTCTCATCAGAGGGTCCAACATGCAAAAAGTATAGTTAGTTAGCATATATTTCATTCCTCCTTATGTGTTTATTTGCATTGTTTTTCAGACATGTGAATGAATGATGTGAGTAATGTGATTTGAATGCTTCAGTGACTGAGTCTTTTAAATAAAACCAAGAGAGGATTGATCAGTGTCACGAAAGAGGCAAAGAATCCCTTAAGCAGCAGCTCACATAACTGCAGATTGCATAATTCAAAGCTGTCCTGGGGCATCTTTAAATGATGCATAGATTTTGTTTTCTTTACGTTTTTGAGAGGACAAAGTTAGATGAAAGTTTTGCATTGGCCACAGTGTCACTGAGAGATATGAAGTGTTTTCTTTTCAAGAGAAGTTGTCTCGCCAGCTGCTTGCTGAGAGTGAGGAGGGAAATTAGCTCAGCTACTTTCAAAAGGAGACGCTGTCTGAGCGATGCTCATTCCCTGGTTAATTAAGATACATGTTGAAAAGGAAATACAGGGAGACAAGTTCAAGCCTCTCAAAGTCACTATTAGACATTGTTAGTGGGGATCGTGTGAACATTCCCGGCTTGGCTTGGGAGGGGATTTGCAAACCAAATTGTGGTCTGGTGCAGAAGGTTCTGCTGAATGCAGCTCTGCGAACAAAACCTGCCGTGTTTGGCATCAGCTGGTATGAGGCAGAAGGCATGGTGAAGAAATCTGAGATAATTATTTTGTTTGTTCAGGACATTTAAGTTTTTAAAATCGGCAAATTAAGACAGTATAATTAGTTAACAACAAACTGTATTTGTTTAGCCCGCAAGTCTGAAGAACTGGCATCATTAAAATAGCACCTGTGGGTTTTGTTTAATTACTGCATTTTGGAGATGGAGGTATACATTTTAATCTTCTGCCTTTTAAAACCGAAGTCAAAGTTTAACAAGTTGGTATTTATGAGAGAGGAGCTTTTAATTTCTCGCACAAATCCCCTCGAACAGCTCCCGCTGCTGCCAGCAGCCACTAGGTGGCACAGCCCACTTACAGATCGCTGCCGCCGGTGCGGAGGAGCTGCCCGGGGCTGGGGCTGCTGCAATCACAGCTCAGAGAAATGTATAAACAAGCCGGAGAAATGGCCAGCATGAAAAATTACGATGGAGGCAAGAAGACTTTTCCAGGTATCAAGCCGCAGTCTTGACTCCCGCTGGCAAACTGAGGTGGAAGCCTTGATGTGGAAGAGAAATAAATGATTCTTGTAAGTGGCTGTGTTCGGTGAATGGATGGATAGAGGGAGAAGGTGTCTGAGTGATCTTGCACCACTGTCCTAAGATATTATATCTCATGCGTGTGACTGGCAATGTGGTATTCAGTCACTGATTCGCTTGCATTTTCATTTTCCTTTGCAGTCAGTTTAGAGATACTGTAGGGGTTGATAAATCTGTGAGTAGGATCGCTGGNTTTTTTGGGGCATGGCACCACTGCAGCAAAGTGATGCTGATCTTATACTGATCGATTCTTGAATTCAGTAATTCTTGATTCAGTAATCAGTTTGGGGCAGGGACTGGCTTGGTGTTCAGGACAGCAGAAAGTGTGCTGGCAGTGCTTAAACAGCACATGGAAATTCAAATAGCCTAATCTTAAGTCCACTGAAGTGATACACAGCAAATATATTAACATAGAGTGCCCCACAAAATTATATTCTGTAAGTTGTAATAAAATCAATACTTCAAAACAGCATGTATAAGAGAGAAGGGGATGGCAAATACACTTGCTTGTTTACCCATATGGACGAAAACCCACCATTCCTTCAAAGCATGCAAAGGACCTTTGCAAGCTAGCTGGTGGAAAAGGCCAGATTCCCCGCTGTGAGGGGCTGCTCTGTGAGGGGGCTGCAGGTCTCTGTGGATCATTTTACGTATCTCCTTGGATACAGCAGATTTCTGGATGGACACAGATGTCTCTGCATCTCTGTGCTGCTTTGTGGTAGCCTGTGAGAAGGGTTGAGACAAGCCTCCAGTCCCCTGTAACAGGTGCAGTGTCCCTGGGGGGAGCTTGCAGCAGAAGCACAGTGGAGAGGCTGTCAGGCAGTATCTCGGAGAGAGTATTTGCATAGCAAATTGGGAAGGTGATTGAGGTGCTGATAAGCTCTTTGTCTTCCCCGGGCTTGGGGCTTACTGCCAGATTGGGCCGCCTGGAGTGTGTATATCTGTCTTTCCCAAAGCAAGTAATAGGATATCACTCCTGCTGTCGCTTTGTTTCAGTAAGCACAGGATTTCAACCCCTATTTTCTGATCATAAAGGCAGTATTGCAGGTGGGTGAGGTCATTCAGGCATGGATAGCACGTCAGGATCCTGAATCCAAATCTTTTCCTCTTCTCCTTCAGAAACTGGGTAAAAAATGGGCTCAGAGTTTGTGCGTATCTTGAGAGCAGCTGTGGGGATGATGCAGGCAACTGGAACACAAGAATTGAGCCTGGTACGTGTGTGCTCACACACTGGAAAGCCTGCCCATTTTCAGGGGAGCGTGCACTCTGGTGTGATTTTGGCCTTCACTCTTGAATCTTTGTTACTGGGCAGCTGAAGATGACAAGATGACAAGATCCCATGGGTCAGCAAAAAAAAAAAAAAAAAAAAAAAAAAGTTCATTGTTTTAAGGTCGAGGGTTTAGTGTACAAACATGAGAGATGTTGCTTTTGGATTTCAGGCCTTCTTCAGGTTTTTGCTCTGTGTGTGAGGTTTATTTCTTTTTTTTTCTTTTTTTTCTTCTTTTTACAGTGGCTGTTTCAGGTAGAGTATGTGTTAAATATTTCATACTGTATTGTGGATGAATCATGGTTGCTTATGGCAACATATCAAGAACTCGTCAGGCCCTTCCTGGCAGAAACAGGGTCCCAATGTCCAGAAGGGGAGCAAATGCCATCAGTCACTGAAAACCACACCAAACATTCACAGAATCATTGACTTTGGGAGGGATCTCTTGAGGTCATCTTATCCAAACCCTGGGCTCAAGCAGGGACACCCAGGACCCAGGTGTCCCAGAACTGGTTTCCATTACTGCAGAAGTAGCACTGTAGCCAAGAACTGCCAACAGAGTGAAGACTTCCATTGTATAATGTTGTTTTAGCATATTGTACTTGGTTTGTGGCTCTAAGCTTTAAAAAGTAAGATCCGCTTAATAAAAATTCATGCACTAGTAATCTGGGGTCTGAGCCACTTTTGGGATTTGGACAGCAAAATCAAAATCACATTGAGATTTTTTATCAGGAGAATTGGTTGTTAACAGTTTACTTAGACAAAACAGAAAGCAAAATCAAGGATCACAATAAATAATTTCAAGATAACTGGACTGTTTTTTGTTTAATGACATCAGACAGGTGTATGAGTTGTTCCCCTTGAAAATATACATTCTTATCACTTGTACAATGAACTTTTGTGCATAAGGATATCACATTCATTTTAAAGTTGTAAAGTTGTGGCATTTCAGTATGTATATCTCCTTGTTTTCACAACACAATTTACCACTTTGCAATTAAGGCTTTTTTTTTT
>WBMW01001153.1:237479-267508 GCA_013396635.1 Penelope pileata | reverse complement strand
TTTTTTTTTTTTTTTTCCCAGTGAGTACAGGATTTTAGCCTGTATTTCTTGATCATGAAGACAAACCATCCTGGGCATTGCAAAAGAGTTAGGCATAGATCAGTCAGGAATTAACAGGTTAGTTAATTTCAAGTGATTGAGCTTTAAACAGCATTTGGATTATCCCATGCAAATGCACCTCATGCTGTAAATCACAGTGGTAAAACACAGTGATTCCTGAGGGTATATCAATCTCAAACCTTCCCTAATGATTTTAAAATCTCCCAAATGAACTGGTATATTGACACAACTCTGTCCGTGGTGGGGAATATTTGTAGTTCAACAACTATAAATCCTAGAACAGTTGAATAATCTTACACTAAAAACAACTCCGTAAATGTTATACACATTCACATCTAACTTCTCCAACCATATTAGCTTATTTAATAGCTCTAACAGAGAAATACTATCTATCACTGCTGTCTCCACCAGCAGGTGCGCAATAAGAGGATGTGCATCTTGGGAGGCAGCAAGGATGTGCATCCCACCCCATTCACAGACCAAGTATAAATCAGTTGTGCAAATACCTGACTGCACACTCAGGATGAAGTTTCCCGTTCCACCTCTGATGAGTACAGCAGGTATCAGTTTTGTATAAGCATATGGTTAATTAGCTGCTTCTTGATGATTCACCTTTCCTGACTGTCTGAGCTGTTTTGTTTTTAAACCAGGATCCTTGTACTAAACATAACTTTGGAGGAGAATGAAAGAACTCCGTCATATATTGGCAGTTGTTAGTTTATCCCATCTGCAACAACTTGAGTGCAAGTGCATGAAAAGTGTTGTTAGAATGAAAGAGTCCTGACTTTGATAGGAAGACAATAGATTTATGCTGGTTCTCAAGGTGCAGTGTTCAGCTACAGTGACAACTGGTGATAGATTTAAAAGTGGCATATTTCATAGTGTGAGTAAATGTAACACACTGCATATGACTGTAAGGGAACATTTCATCTAATGAAATTACATACATAATTAATGCTATGGACTTCATTATTCATGAACACTAGAATAGTTTTGAACTATTCTAGACATCTGCCTTAACAAATCAGTGATAAGTCTAGGTGATCTACACTAAAGAATCATCTTGTGGTCTGAATATAAGTTTTTCTTTTACAAAAGATGATCCTGTTGCTGCTTTTAACTTGAACCCTTGTAAAGAGTGAACTAATGCTTTAATGGCATCATCAAACTTCCCTGCACTGTAATTACAAAGATTTGGTATGGGTATATCCTTTTTCTAAACAATGTCACATCATTTTATTCTGATCCCTGATCCCACTTTCAATATATCTAGGATTACAGTAGTGAACAGTACATAAAGCAAACATTCCCTGAAATCAATACTATAAAGGCTTGTCTGAGTCAGCTGCAAGTACACTTTAGAAACTGCCTCTTTTTAAATCACGGCATGGCATTGGAGATCAAACAAGGCACTGAAGATGCTACTCCCTGAATTTACATCTCAGGATTTCACAAAAGGGCATTTACCGTGGAAGACCCAGCAAAAAGCTCACGTACACTGTACTAGAAGAGAAATGATAAAGTCTGTTTATTCGTCCTTGGGCTTAAATGATCTGATCCAAATCTTCGTGAAGTTAATGAAGAGACTCTGATTGATTACAATGGATTTTAGATTAGACATATTAAAATAAACAGAAATGTAAAATGTCTCTCTTTTCAACTATACCTACCATGTCCTCAAGGTGTTAAATTGTAAGAGTGTGATTGAATTGTCAACATTCTGTGAATGTACTCGCATTTTTTGTTCTGTTCTGTCTGATATTTTTTGCCACCTATCTGTGGTCTGTGTGTTTAAAAGCCATATACACAGACACTTTGGCATTCTCAACCATTTGCACATTACTGGTAAAAAACACAGAAGATATCTTGTTCTTTCCTATCCTAGTCCAGATTTTTCTATCCAGATCTCCCTTTACTATATGGATAATAGTAGGTGACAAAATAAAATCTAATGATTGCCTTTTGAAGTTCAAAGATACAAATCTCAAACTTATTGTTAAATAGAAAATAAAAACTGTATAAACTGATACTAAAACAATGTGAAGAATCCCTAAAACCAGTGTAGACAACTTCACAGAGGACTTATATCCCAATACAGGAGATGACTGCTTATGATAAAACATTGAGGTGTACATAAAGTTCTAGTATTATCTATCCCTTTTCAAAAATTTGGAACTTTTGTCTGCTGGGAAATGTTTTCATTTGAAGTTGTGCAGTGCAAAGTTGAAATCTCAACATTACTTTTGACAATGGGAATATCAGAAAACATTTGGTTGAGTAATATAATCTAGACTCCCTGGGCTTCCCCTTGAGAAGGGTTAATTTGCATACCTAATATTCACTGTGTAATTCCCTCCTCTGGGCTAGGCTTCCCAATGCACAAACAGTCCTGCGGCACACTGCTTTCAGTGGTCCTTGTCATCTCTGGTGCAACCTAGAGAATATCGCTTTAGTGGAGGACCCCAGACAATAAAAGAAACAGGACATTGGCACTAAAACTCTCATAAGGGACAGCAGGAGCCCAGAGAAATGCAGATTTATATTTTTGTCACTCACAGATAAATACAGTTTGGGGTGATGCACTGGAATATTTTCAGCCTTCCTTCTCAAGCAATTAGAGCTTTTGTGGTTGTCCTTTTTGTCTGTCTATCCCATTTGTCTTTCTGTCAGTTCTCCCAGAACAATAACTTTTGAACTTTTTCGGCAATATTAATCTTAGTACTTTAAATAAAGTCCCTAAATATTCCTTAAACATAGGCATCCAGGTGGAGAGAGGGGGGCCTATGTCAATGCTCCACAGGGAGAACACACTGCTGCAAGGCGAAGAGTTATGTACTCTGTTTCGTCATAAGGATGCCTATCACCAAATGTAGTGCTCAACACCAGCCAGAGCATAGCCTGCCCTTTACCCAGACAGACAAAAATCTGCAGACAACTAGACATACTGTAAGGAGAAAGTAGGTAAAACTCCAGGAGAAATACAGGCTCGTTACTGGAATACACTGGAAGTATGTGGCGCCATTAAAGTTTTTAAAAGTATACACAAATATGGTATGAAGATGACCGGGATTGTAACAGATGTATGAAAATATATTTTGTCAGTCTGTTCACTCACCTCTATTTGAATATTGTGCTTGTTTGTCTTATTCAAAGCAACATATTTAAATCTGAACATAGGCATACTTTTTGTTTTGTTTTGGACTACTACCTAACATGTTTTTCTTGAACCAAACTGGAACATACGTGAGCCTCATCTTTTACCCACTGTGTATAATTCTCTATCAGGCTCAACCCTCTGCACTCCCTTTTTAATCAATGGAAGCTGTAGACCTTTCTAATGAGTGATTTATGTCTTAAACCTTCATTTTCCTAATGGAAAATTGGAAAGCTTCAGCACTCTTGTCAGGAGTTTAGAAAACTCTCAGTAAACTTCAGTTATTTCTGTGTCCAAGGAAATGGTTCTCTGTGTATTTCATTCAGTATGGCGGTGATTATTACAAAATGCTGAGCTTCTAATGGGAGCCACTTCAGATTCTCAGTTATATCCCTTAAGGTTCAAAGGAGGATCTCTATTTTGCATAGCAACAAACTAGCTGTAATTGATTGGCATCAGCAGAAACAGGTAGACAGGCAGCACAAATGTGAAAAATAACTGAATAATAGGAACAACATCTACAATTCCAGGAGAGACAATATCTCATAAAAGTTGATGTGAGATATATGAAGAGATGCAGTCACGTAGCCCAGACATGAATCTACACAGGCACTGCTGTGTACCACTTTTGCAAGAGATGCAGTACATTATCACTTCTGACCTACACCTGAACAAGAAATAACATATATCCCACAAATGATAGTTCCACATGGGAAGAACATAAGTTATCTTGGCATTTATTTCTACATCTATTGTCAGACCAGCTCAATTTGTTACCAGTTACAGATCCAGACAGCGTGGATTTTTGTATCTGTCTAGGCACTGCAGGAACTCTGGTCCCTCCCCAAAACAGCCTTGCAGAAATCCTCTTTTTGGAGCAAATGTGTTCATATATGTCACTGCAAAAGTAAAGCAGAAGAGGAGCAGCGTACTCAATTACATCTTTCTTAAGAATTCTCTTCTTGTAAGTTTTCTTTAAATGTACAGAGAATTTGCTCAAAACATAAAACATACTAATACACAATTTTTCGTAAATACCTAGAAAATCTCAAATGACATAATTGTTTTCTCTACTTCTTTTTTGTAGCTGAAATTAATTAAACATCAAGAAAAGTAGAAATTATGAAAAAAGAATCCTTCAAATTCCTTGTATTCTTCTATCAATTTTAGTAAATTCTGTTAATGTGTTACAGCTGCTTTTCTGATATGGTTCAGCATACTTTCTCCAATTTTGTAACACTTTCAGATTTCAGTCTTTCATCCACACTTAGATGGTTAAGAGTTCAATGTCTAGCTGCTCACTGACTTTAGCTTTCTTATGTGAGAGAAATATTTCCATGCTCCATTGGCATAAATAGTATGGTGAGCATACACTTCCATGCATCAAAGGAAACAAACTTCCCCATGCTACTAATGGAAGATGCTGGCCATAGTTTCGTTGCCTAGTATAACTAATGCCAATATCAACACCTTTTATTGTCACCAATCACAGGGGAAATTCTTATAAAGTAATGCAGTCGAAAGTCTAAATTACTTGCTCTGGATTTATCTGCACTCACACTCCTCCTTCTTTACTGTTTGCAGGGCCTTAACACAGGTATAAAGAGATTGTGTTGTTGTCAGAAACTAAGGAGAAAAATGTTTTCCATTCACTTTTCAGTGGTATTTCCAGTTGCCTAACTCCCATTTAGTCTTCTTTCCACTCCCTGCTGTAGCCACACCGGTGAGAGGGCACTGCACTCTCCACAGTATTCACAATGTTTCATGTGGAGGACTTCAGCTTTATATATGTGCTTCATCTACCCCTCACTTTGACCTTAAACTGTCATGCAATCTGGATAAATTAGGGGCACAGAAGCAAAAACATTTTGAAAATCCATGGTTTTGTGTGAACTTGGAAATGTATACTGCAGAAGAGCTTAAGCATTCTTTACATCTCCCATTCAGAACATGTGAATGATTTTCAGCATTAGTGTGATTTTACTGCTAGTCTAGATCTGGTAGAAGGCCAGACTCTAGATTTTGGATTAATTACCTGTTACTTCTGTTGGTCGTGCAGTGACAGTGCAAAAATATCCCGACTCCAAATGCTTGATGTTTGAAAGTGTCAATTGTGTCACAAAGTCCATGACGCCAGGTTTACATCCTGCTTGGCTCCATTCTGTGAGTACCACATCAGGACAGCTCTGCTCCGTGCTACCTCACCGTGCACTTGTCCCCTTACCACAGTAACGTTTCCTCACCACACTAAAGAAGGAGAAAGATTAGCATGATACAACTTTCCACTTCCCAATTCACAAAATTCACGCGACTGCAGTGAAATGTTGGAGAAGACCTCTAGCATGTTAGGTTGGTTTGTCCTAGGAGAAGAACATGTATAAAAGAGAAGTGTTTGAGAGAGGGTGAGAGAAAAACATGGAATTTAATGTAGTCCCTATGCTGTAAATTTCACACTAGCATACATTTCCTTCAAGACAGATCTTGACTGACTGAACTGTAAAAAGTTACTAGAATTAGATTGTTAATTCAGGACAGAAGGAGCCTTCCCTTGTTCAGAGCCTTCCAATACCCTACGGATCCCATCATGTAAAGTTTCACAATGATATGTGACATTGTCAAAAGTCTTTCCAGATATGATCTGGAAGGATTTGAATAATATTGTCTATTGCTTAAAATTATTCCATAATTATTAGATTTTTCATTGGATATTACTTTGGCCCACTGCCTACTGTTGTTATTATGACAAATGGCTCTTTTTTGAAAAGTTCACTGTGCCATTCAGATGCACTATCTGTTGTGGTCTGAAAGAATCCGAATGTGTTACTTGTTATCAGAAATGTATCCAGGATTTTCTAGGATTTGGGAGATTTCAGATTTGAGAATTCAGTTTCAGCTGTTAGAGTGATCCCTAGGTGCCAAAGGGAAAGTTTGAGTTTGGAGCTGCTGTTCTTCAAAGTTTGGTGGTATTTAAAGTGGATGTCTCAGGTCTAACTCTTCTTGTTATATTTTCCAAAGCTTTTCTGCCATTGTACATTCTGTGCTGTGATACCAATGCTCTAACACTCGACTGCACTACTTATAATGCTCCCAGTGCTACTTGACTCTGCTACTAAAAATGCACCTGATGATAATGCCACTTGCCCACTACTTCCTAATGCACCACCGGTTGGCTCATTACTGGATGCCTGGAGGCAAAGTGAACTGTCCCACTCCTTCCCTCCACATTGGCAAAGATAAGGGTAGCATAATAAATACCACTCAGCCATTCTATTTCCCAGTTCCACTGAGTTCACGCATTTGGAATAGGTTGCAAATTCTCTTGAACACAATCACCCGTAGATTATCACTGATGCACATACGCTGAACTTTGTGCTCCTTATTTCAAAACAAGCAGAGTCTTCAGCAAAGCAGCTCAGCTCAGCTGCTTTCCTGTCTTCATGTGCAATAGATTGTATCTTTAACAAATTATTAATGTTCCTATTACAAACTGATTTGATTTATATTTTTGCTGCCAGCAATGGTCTAATTATTTTCGTATTACTGTGTGGTCATAATGATAATTGTCTTCAATTTACACACTGACTAAGCATTTACTTTCACAGATTTGGAGATTGTGAGATTACTGATGAGAAAAGCAGAGAATGTGGAAGTTTAATATAATTAGTTTTAAGGGAAGTCTCTAATAAGAAACCATAAAAACTCAATTTTCATTGAAAGGATCATTTTACATTGTAAGTTTTTTAATTTTTTTTCCTCCCCAGTAGAGCAGGCTGATCTTATTGCTATAGATATTTGATCAGTCTATTTATATGTTCTGTGAAGGTTTTTGCTTTTTTAACTTATAGAGGACTGTGACATGAGTGGTGATATGTACAGATTAATGTATTAAGAACAGGAGCCTGTTATATGCATTTTATGATATTTAAGGGAAGAAAAGAAATCCTGACACTACCATCTTCAACACAGCCAAAATTTTCATTTGGATTGACAATATACATATATATGTATAAATCAACCATCAGGGAGAAAGTCAGGGATAAGATAACAACAAAATAAACAAATTATGCCACTAAAAGTATGAGTTCATTAATAGCTTGGCCATTGTCTGTAAAACCTGTAGGTTCCACAGGGAAAGCATGTCATAAATAGTAATTTGACAGTAATAATATGGATTTGTGAAGGAATGTTTACCATTCATATTGAAGGTGACATGTTAAAGCCTGAGCTCGTCACCCTAAGGTCTTTTTATAGATAATGGAGAGACAGAAGCATCTGCAGAGAAGAATTCATCAGTTCTGTGCTATATTTCTCTCTGAAGTTAAGTACCAGCCTGGAGATTTCTATTGCTCTCCATTAACTATAAGGGTGGGCACAAGAGAATTAGGCTGTACTTTGACAACTAAATTTTAGATGCCTAATTTAGTGAAGATCAATCCTAATCATTGAGGGATTTTATTACTCACCTACATTTATGAAGTAGGGTAAAAGCCAATGAAAGGGAGTGCTGTTTCGAATAGTATCAACGTAAAAAACAATAACAGTACCAAATCTTTGGAAGTGTCAGCTCACTGTTCTGTCTTTATAATCACACACACACACACACACACACACAAAAGGAAAAGCATGCTTTTATGTAAGTGATTGATCATTCTCTACAAGTGTTCTATTTCTACTACATTATATCTCCACAAGAATCTGGTATGTACAGTTACAGTACATTTTGCAGAAAGGCATTCAAAGTATCCGTGGATCAAACTCAGCATTTTGTGTTTATTCTATCAAGTTTTGAGCATTTTAAATAGATGTCTCATATTTACCTGTAAAGTCATTATGGTAGATTTTCAAAATCCCACATTTTCATCATCACAATCACAGCATTAGTATTTCTCTTTAGGAAAACAATGCAGCCTGTGAAGGAGCAAGTAGTTGTTGTAACACAAGCAACTCCATTAATTAGAAACCTAGTTTGACAAGTTATAACCCTTCTTCCTAATTTTAATTCTACCTGGTGGATCTGTAGGAATGAGTTATTAATGCTGATATTCTGAAATGCCACTTAGGTCTTGTGTAATCAAAGAACTGTATTCTCTCAGAACACAAAGGAACCCCTAGTGTGCATCTGTAATTAACATGCTGAAGAGGATGTTTCCACCCATGTACTGAATGTAGTCACTGGGGCTAATAAACAAGCACAATGGATTCATTCTTTCAACATGATCAAAGAATACATGAGGCTACAGGCACACGTAATTTTAGGAAATGTGGAGACATTGCTTAGCATAAGTTTATATCAGAAGAAGGATGTTAGATCTAAGTTTTGGATATGAATAATTTCCAGAAGAGATACAAAAACATCTTGACTAGACTAGCAGCAAGATGTACTGTGTAGTGTTAGACAAAAGAGAAGGCAATACCTTTGGTATAACTGAAGCTGAGCAAGCACGCTACAGCTGTGCCTGTACTGAAAAGACTGGGAAGACACCTGAACTAGCAAGACTCTCTATATTTAGCGCAGAGTTTTTAGGAAGACAGAATATCTTTCATTAAGCCAACAAATCAGACAGCTTTCCAGACACAATAGCCTTCTTTCAGGTCACCTCAGGCTTGCGCGTCTATCTTCCATTTGATTTGTTGTTTGTTTTTTAAGTATATCTGATGGCAATAAAAGATATTGCCTCCATACAAAAATTTCTTTTCTTTTGCCCTTAGGCCATCATAGCTGCAATATATGCCAGCCTGTTGGCTGCCTTAAGCAAGCTGATGAAAGGCATAACTTACTACATCTTAGCTATCTTCCTGTAAAATTGTACTCAAGCATGAAAATCACTGAAGTTTTTGTCAGTAGATGAATCATGGCCAGGGGGTGGCCTCATTTAGCTATCTTACAGTAAGAATGCTGTAAATACAAGTTAATGATCTCATCTGATAGATTTTAGAGTAGGGTGGCTTCTTCAGTTAGTAGACATCCTGCTGACAGAAATACCCCCATTTTTCAATGAAGATACAGTTCAAAGGTTCAGATGTGAAACAACACCTATTCATGACAGCCTGCTACGTTGCTATAATCTCTACAAGAGGTAAAACCTCTGCTGTAGTTGTAGCATAATTCCTATATGTTATAATGCTGTTTAATAATCAGTGTTTGAGATTCAGACTAAGAACAGAATAAAATTTAGGCATATTTAGACACACGTATGACTAACCATACTTTGAGTTTTCTTGTTATTTTTAATCTTCTTCCTACAGATACTTGGCTTTTACCAATGCTTGTAGAAAAAGAATCAGAGAATCATAGATTAGTTTGAGCTGGAAAAGACTTTAAATATCATCTAGTTCCACCTACCCCTGCTGTGGGTAGGGGTGCGAGCCTCTAGACCAGGTTGCCCAAAATCACATCCAACCTGACCTTGAACACCTTCAGGAATGGGACATCCACAACTTCTCTGGGCAACCTGTTTCATTGACTCACCAGCCTCTGAGTAAAGAATTTGTACCTAATGTCTGTTCTAAATCTACACTCTTTTAGCTTAAAACCATTATCTCTACTCCTGTCGCTACACTCCCTCAGCTTCCTTGTTGGCCTCCTTTAGGTATCAGAAAGCCACAATGAGGTCTCCCCTGAGCCTTCTCTTCTCCAAACCAAGCAAGCCCAGCTTCCTCAATCTTTCTTTGTAAGAGAGGTGCTCCATCCCTCTGATTGTCTTTGTAGACTCCTTTACACCCTCTGCTACAAGTTGGTGCCCTTCTTGTGCTGGGTACCTGAGACCTGGATGCGGTACTCCAGATGGGGCCTCACAAGGGCAGAGTACAGGGGTGCAATCACCTTCCTTGTCATGTTGGCCACCCCTCTCCTGATGCAGCCCAGATAATGATTAGCTTTCCGGGATCACAATGCACACACATTGAGTTTTCCACCCGCCAATACCCTCAAGTTCTTCTCTGCAGAGCTGTTCTCAATGCACTCATGGCCCAGCCTGTATTCATTTCTTTCCAGACTGAAAAAAACGAATTTCTTTTCTTACAATAACAAGCCAAAAATCTTCAAGAAGTCATGTTCTGTACTTCAAACTTTAAGTCTTGACCTTTTTGCCTGGGTCTAAAGATATGAGTTCCCTTTCAAATATCTACTAGTTATCAAAATAAAAAATCTATAACATAATACACACTGGAAATGGGGAAGGTTGATAAATTCTACTCTTAACTGAACAGTCAGCAAAGGCCTGAAAAGTACAAATGTCTCTGAAAACATAAACAGAATTCTTATCTATCTATCTCCCAGAAAGCTAGCTAGATATTATCTTAACTTTTATTTTCTGTGTAGAGCCTATTATTACAGAATTTAAACACCGAACACTCTAAACAACATGCAAACTGAAGAAGCTGACAAAATACTTGCCTGGAACATTGCAAATCTTGCTATTTTGTGCTATGTTTGCACAACTCATGCATGAGTGCTCTCCCCATATTACTGAGATTTTGTTTGTTAAGATAGTAAGGATAAATGAGGAAATATATATTTTGTGACTTGAACTGAAAGTGCAGAAATATTTCTAGCATTGCACACTAATTTATTTTTTATTTTTTAACATAAAGGTTTATGGTAATGAGGAGGAGTTCATGGACATTGCTTTCTCTGTCTTCCAAATTTATTAATAATTTTAAAATGTCACAAAGCCTCAAGTTGTTATATGTGACGTTACTTCTGAAAAGAAAATCATGTGGATTGTTAAATTACCAATTCAATTTGTTTATCTTTGAAACTAAAAAGAAACCAGAAAGCTAAGAAGACCCTTGGGGAATTTACAGTAAATTTAATCAGTTACAAAAGCATTTGTAAATCACTGTGCGTCTTCATGTTAGTTTTCTTTTTGGTAGCCATATTTTCAGGAAAATGGTTGTAGAGCTTTGTTGCAAAGCAATTTTTGCAAGTACAGTCATCCTTACTCTCTAATAGATACTGTTCTCATTTTCTCAACAATACTAGTCACTTGTTTTGGACAATCCCATATCAGTCTTTCTTAATCAAAACCCACAACGTAATTCATCTTCAGTTCTTGGAAGTAAATGCAAGAGATAGAGTACAATGTAACATTACCGGTGTCCCTTCTTTAACTTTGGTCACCTCCAAATTCTGTATGTTTTCAATCTGAGAATCCGTATTTACTGCATAATCTCAGTCTGGTGGGTGCTGTGTGCTGACAAAAGTGTCACCACGCATGGGCTGCAATGTTTGAATGCCCACCACCCTCTTTTCTACAACTGTCTGACCCTCCTGCAGATTTCAGTGGTTATGTACCTCCGAGTCAGCATCACATCACTGTATTAGAGGAATCTTCTTTGAACAATTTTGCCATGTGTGAGCTCCATTTATAAGTCATTTGACTCTCCTGTTCTAACATTATCAGCTGTTATATGCATGGATAATGTTACGGACTGGGGTAGATCCTTGTGTGGGTAGAGACACACTCCTCCAGTTAGGCTACACACATCAGTCTGTTTGCAGCAAGAATTCCCTAGCCTTTAAGATTTTCAGACAGAGTCTTTGTGTTATGCCAGATTTTTACAATTCACTCAGAAGCCAAATGAGTCTGGCATTGGCAGAGTTTGGATTATAGGTCACCTAATGAATAATTTGAACAAATTCAGAAATTGTGGCTGTACACACAGAAGGTAAAATAGTTGGATAATTTTCATTTGATCCTGTTGTTTTTCATGGGCACGGGGAAATGATCTGTGTCTGTAACAATTTCATTGTTGTTTATCGGTAAATCAAGTGTTTTTTTAATGGAGATTGAAAAATGACATTGCATTTTCATAATATCATATCAATTATATGTAGTTTTTTTCCTGTATATGTAAACAATGTTTAGATTTGATATAATCTACAAAAATATGATGAAACCACTTTTTTTTTCTGTTTATTTCACTCTATCTTCCATGATAAGATGGCATCCTCAAACAGAAAAAAAATATTCATTAATAAATAGGCTTATTTTTTCAATAACTGCTGTGGAAAAGATGCATTTTATCCAAACATGGACGTAAAAGCTTCAGCAGAGCTTCATTTTTCTGAAAAGAAATCTCTGGAGTTGGCACTCTCTGCTCACTGCATACCACTTCCACACAGCTGTGCTACCTCCTACAGAGCATCACTCCCAGTACCTGTCTTTCCTAAATTGTTTTCCACTCTGCATTTATCTTCCCTGTCTGTACAGACAGCATAGGGCTAAATCACCCCCTCCAGATGCAAATCCCACATCAGTGGTTATCTGTGGATAAATCTTTAGTCGGGGATGGGGGGGCACCCTGTACAGTGCTTCTAGTATCTCTCCAGGCAGTATGGTGCACAGCGGGGGCTGTATTATTGTGGTTGCTTGTAGGACCTGTGG
Organism: Penelope pileata; assembly: GCA_013396635.1. Classification (NCBI taxonomy): domain Eukaryota; kingdom Metazoa; phylum Chordata; class Aves; order Galliformes; family Cracidae; genus Penelope; species Penelope pileata. Next base: position 254,905 of record WBMW01001153.1, on the reverse strand, counting down.
AAGCGTGGGCTCCAGGGAAAAGATAACGCAGCTTCAGTTTGCTGTTTCCTAGGAGATTCAGCCAAGAGCAGTCGAGGCGGCTGAGTCTGTTTGGAAAACCTGATCCCTTGCATGAAACAGCAAGATCTGCTTACACACAGTTCACCCTTTGAAGGCCCAACACTGTTGGGGCTGCTTTCATGCAAAATGTTGCTGCTCATCGTGGTCTATTGAGACATCCGAGCCTCTTGGGCTGGGACCAGACAATCGTATTGCCTTCATTCTGGAACAGAGGATGGCACAGAAAATCACACATCTGGAAACAGTGACTCTAGTTTTTGGTTTTTGCTTTGCATAGCTAGAGCAAACCAATACCTGGTGTGTCTCAGAAAAAGATTAGGAATGGCCCAATAAAACGCTGTAATCTTACATTAGCTGTATATGAAGCTTGAGTACAATTTTTGAATGATATTTAAACATATGGAGATGACTGAAAAAAGGGGTACAATGGCCTGTGACATAGCAAGTGTATTGTGTCTGATTAAACTTTGGTAACAGAACTTGTCCAAAGAGATTTATTTAGCACTTAATCTACTTGGATTCAATGCACATGGAAAACTATTACATACTTGGAATAAAAGGTGGATTAGCACAAGATCACAGCATGGATGAGAGGAACCTCAGTGGGAACTATAAAAAAAATTCATGCTAAAGGAAGAAATGAAATATTGACTGCAATTCCCCAAAAATCAGATCCAATGCTACTGAAAATATCAGCACTCTTGAGTACAAAAAAAAAAAAAAAAAAAAAGAAAAAAAAAGAAAAAAAAAAGAATCTGATAATTTTTTTCAAGAAATACCAAAATAGAAGACATTAACAATATGGAGGATGACCACAATAACACCTGAGAAGAAATGGATGGCCCTGAAAACTGGGACAAGTATGTGATTTAATTAGTTTGAAATGTGAGGTAATGAACATAGGGAGCAATGAGAATTTCTTCAATCATCTTAAAGCCCACTGGTTGAAACAGGAAGACCTAGGGATATTAGTCAGTCAAAGAATTATTATGTACCGCCTAGGTGTAAGTGGCAATTAAAATTGGAAATGCAATTCTCAGATGTATCAAGTGAGGCTTTTACAAAACGAAGGCATTAAGCATTAATTATGCATTGCAGTGGTGAGACATTATATGGTAGAAACATTAACTGGAAAGTGCAAGAGTTAATAGTATTGCTACAGGAATGGAAAGCCTGTATGTGACCAAAGCTTATCAATTTGTTTAGCCTAACAGAATGAAAACAGACTACTTCTGGTCTCTTTGTATAAGCAGATGAGAGAAGAAGATGTAAAAGAAAAAGAAAGCCCAATAAAGATAAGGTACAATTTTGACATAAATGGGACATAACAGATATGTCATAGAAATTGGAAAAATACGTTCTAGAAAAATCCTATAATAGGAGTAGTGTTGGCAAGAAACTGAATCGGTTTCAACATATACTGTTTTCAGTGATAGGGATTTGATAATGTGATTTATTATGGTGAAGGAGAGATGCAGACAGTGATGCAGAAAGTGTCCAAAAACAATGGACCACATGTTGAAAGTGGGAAAATAAAATCAAGAAAAACAAAGACATTGATTTTAAAAAGACCTACACAAGTCTCCATGCATATACATCTATTCTGTTGCAATGAATGAACTGCGTAACAGCGATACTGAAACTAGTAAAAGGCAAAGAAACAGAAAAGGCAGAATTTGTTGAACGTATTCTTCAATGGAAAGTAGCCAACTTGGTTTGCTAGGTTGTTATCAGTGATACATATGGATATATACTTATGTACAGATATATATAGATATCTACCTAATATCCATGTCTACTTTCAGGACTCTGTGGTTATCCTTGTCCATCCTGGGGACTGGCTGACAGGCCTGAGGGACACCTTGCAGCGTGGCCGTCTAGCACCATCCTTGCTCTGCTGACCTGACTGGGGCACCATGGGACTGTGCTCTTGTGGGGAGGACACTGCTCCTGCTTGCCTCACCACCACCCTCCCTCCTAGCTCTTCTTTTCCTGCAAAGCATCTTTTGCTGAACCCTGACTTTAGTACCCTTGATAGAAAATTACTTTCATGATACAGTATTAATTCTTTGAGAGGAAAGATTTTTCTAATCTGGGGACTTGGGAAGAATTTACCATTGGTTCTTTCTAATACATGTCCAGGTTTCCCTAACATGTTGGAGGGTAGTTGAGCAAGGAACATGGAGCTGGATGGGATGTGTGTGGAAGCCTGGCAACTTGGAAGTGCTCTGGAACTCTCTCTTTAGCAGCCCAATACTTGATTTCTCCTGTCAGTTCCAGCCTGAAGAATATCTAAGTAAATGAAATTCAAAAGGGTTCTTCTGAGCATGCAACTGAACCAGTTAGAAACTCTGATGACAGAAAAATGCTCCAAAAACAGTATACTAAGGCTCTAACTGAAAGACTCTGTGCTGAAAATCTAGTCCTGCTGCTGACTAAGTGCTGATAGATTTAACAGGGTTTGCTGAAAACACTTCAATTCCTCTACAGTCCCATGAGCTGCAATGACACATGTCCTGAGTGTTTTAAAATTTGTTTTGGATATTCCACATAGCTCTGTTTGATACAGACTCCCTGGCAGTAGCACTCTCATTTCAGCAAAAGCAGCACAGAAATGATTCACATTCCTAGGTAATTTCCCTCTGTGCTACTGAACAGAAGTAGGAAAGGGAGTTCATTTTCCTTTGCAGTTACCAGCACTTGAGACTAACCAACTTAAAACAAAGATTTTCTTTTCTTCTTTTTCTCTCTTTTCCCTACTGGAGTGTAAGAAAGAAATTGTATTTGTGAAATAAACAGCATGTTGCTATAACACTTCCCCAGTCTTGAGAATTTTCTTAGACTGTTGTTTTTTTTTTTCCCCTAAGATCTACATCACTATGCTGGTATGCTAGAGACCTCCTAGGATTTCTGTATGTGCACTACATTAATGAGTTCCATGTAGGCCACAGAATATTCTAAGCATACAGGAAACACTTCAATACATCTTTCTCAAAACACAATATTTCTTCTAAATAGAAAGTGACTCCTTTCTCAGCAATGTAACTTTTTACAATCCAACATACATATATATAATTAAAGTTATTCACATTTGTGTGTATTTTGCTGTTTTTACTTGAATGTACTAATCATATTATTTGATTTATGTTAATGAAGACAGTGATTTGATGGTAGAGAAAAAGGGAAAGAGGAATCAAGATAAAAAGAAAAATGCTGAAGGGGGAGAAAGCGACCAAGAATATTGGGCCCATTTCTCCTTACATATTTTAGGAGTGTTTCCACTAATTTAACTTTGTTTTATCTCTTGTCTTTAGTGATAAAAAAGAGAGTAGGATCACTAACGAACATCACTATGTATTAGGTTTTCATGGCAAGACTGTGGTAGCAGGGGATTAGGGGGGCTGCAGGTATGGCGTCTATGATCAGAGCCCAGAAGCTCCCCCATGTCAGGTCAGAGCCAGCTTAAGCTGTTCCAGAAGGGACACGGTGCTGAGCAGAGCAGAGCCATGAGCAATGCTAGTTGTGCCTCTGGCAGAGTAGATTTAGGAAAGAGGAAAACTCCTGCAAAACAGCAGCTGGGAGAGAGGAGAGGGAATCACAGAATCATAGAATCATAGAAACACTGGGTTGGAAAGGACCTACAAGGTCATCTAGTCCAACCGTCCTCCTATCACCATCCCTACCCACTAAGCTACTAAATCATATCCCTTAGCACTTCGTCTAGACGCTTCTTGAACAGCACTAGGGATGGTGACTCCACCACCTCCCTAGGCAGGCCATTCCAGTGCCTGACCACTCTTTCAGAGAAAAAGTTTTTCCTCATATCCAATCTAAATCTTCCCTGGCGCAACTTGTGGCCATTCCCTCTTGTTCTGCCAGTAGTTATCCGGGAGAAGAGGCCGACCCCCTCATCACCACAACCTCCCTTCAGGAAGTTGTACAGTGTGATGATGTCTCCCCTGAGCCTCCTCTTCTCCAGACTAAACAATCCCAGCTCCCTCAGCCTATCCTCATAAGACTTGTGCTCTAGACCCCTCACTGTTTTTGTTGCCCTTCTCTGGACACATTCCAGGGCCTCTGTGTCCTTCTTGTAGTGAGGGGGAAAAAGAGAGACATCAAGGTCTGTGCAGAGGGAGGGCAGGAGATGTTCCAGGGGTGGAGCAGAAGTTCCCTGTGGCCCAGAAGAGGCCCATGGTGGAGCAGGCTGTCCCCCTGCAGCCCATGTACACCACAGAACAGATCTTCATGTGCAGCCATGGAGGAGCCCACAGTGCAGCAGTGGATGTGGCCTGGAGGAGGCTGCAGCCATATCAGGCCCACAGATCTGACCTGATATGCAGTATGCGTTGCTGTCAGAGAAAGATAGGTTAGCTGTGGGGATGCTGCCTTTGCCTTGCTGTTTCCAATTATGGACAGAGAACAGTCATCAACTATTTTACACAGTAGTATAGACATGCCCTACAAGCCCTAAAAACTAAATGCTTTACCCGTCTGACAACTTTTCAGCATTCATACTATCAATACTCCTGCCTGTTTTAAATTGACGTAGCACTAATGATGCCAACAAAGCAAACACTTTGCCAGATCTGCTCAGACTAGTCTACCCAGACATAGCTCAGTCTCCCCTGATTATTTATTTTGAAACATTTTCAACATTGCTTGTTCTATCTTCTGTTATGTCAGCATTTGTGGTGTGTCGTTTTTCTAATAAATTAATTTATTTGGAATTCATAGAAATAAAATATGAATGGAGGAGAATGAAACAGACAAACAAATAGAGGATAAAAAATGTAGAACGCTGTTTGGGAATACATACTGAACTCAGTGGAATTTAAAATATCTTCCTCTTTCTCGTAGTGTTACTCAAAAAGTAGTGAGAACCACAGCCCCTGAATAAATACAGGACAATCGTTGCTTTGAATTACTGTGGACTTTTGATATCTTCTAGATCCCTGGGTTCAGAGGAACACCTATATGATACTGAGTTTGGAGAGTGTTGAGTGAAGGACTTCTGATCAAAGACCCTTAGAACATTACATGATGCTACATCCTAAGATAAAGAGACTAACTATTTAGCTTTTGACTTGAAACTTTCCACATGGAGATCTCAGGGCTAAGAATGCCTTCTGGCTCTACAATAATTTCTCCTCTTTCTTGTTGTACAGTATCTACACACACTTTGATTGAGTGAGAAGACATCAGGTGCAATGCAGAAAAAATGCACATAGTCACAAACCTTAGAGATTTAAGGTAAAGCTCACATTGATGCAAGAGCCTCAGAACCTCTTAACTTCAGTAGCTGTTCTGAGAATACAAGTATATGCTGATCCAATGCTAATTGTTACCTCTAATTTAGATTGCAGATATTGATGCAATATGTTCGTAGGTGGAGTGATAATGCAACAAAGAGGGGAGTGAGTGGGCTACCAGGTAGGTAATACCTGGTTTATTCATTAAATGTAGAAGTCATGAATGCTGTTGCTTATATATATGCTTATATATTATGACTAATGTAGAATAAGTCTAGATTTTCAGGGTATCTCTTAGGTAATGAAATGAATTCATGTGTCCCATTGCTATTTTGTATGCTCTGTATTTTAGAATTAAGCTGTAACAATTGGATAGATGTTCTGATTTCATCCGGGGGAGAGTGATTATCTGATATGGTGCTGTGTTTTGGATTTAGAATGATAATAATGTTGATAACACATCAATGTTTTAGTTCTTGCTAAGCTGTGCTTGCACTAAGGACTTTTCAGCTTCTGATATCATCCTGCCAATGAGGAGACTAGGGGTGCACAAGGAGCTGGGAAGGGACAGAATCAGGACAGTTGAACCAAACTGGCCAAGGGGATGTTCCATACTGTAGGAAGTTGTGCTCTGCGACAGAACTGGGAGGAATTGACCGGGAGAGAAGCTGATGCTCAGGAATTGGCAGTTACATAGTGGTAAGCGATTGCATTTCGTACCACTTGTTTTATGCATTCTTTTCATCTTTCCCCCCTTTTCTTTCCTGTTACACTTACCTCAACCGACGAGTTTTATTTTACTTTTATTGATTCTCTCCTCCATCATTCTGGGAGGGAACAAATGGCTGCATGGTTCTTAGCTGCCAGCTGGGCTAAACCAAAATATCTTAATATTGAAGTTGATTAGCTAGCAAATTTTGTATGACTGTTCACCATTCAACACTCCACTTGTGTTCAACAGAGCTCTTTTAAAGTGAAAGATGCCCAGAATGCACCTCATTGACTTCATCCTTATTTTTCATAGTCTTGTCCTTAGGTAGGTACATATGCTCCACAACTCAGTGAGGCAATGATCCAGTGCACTGCTGGACGACCTTGGCTCTCCCTCAGGTCAGCAAGTTCTGTTACAGACCACACGAGTGATCTGACTGCAGAGATGCACATGCACTAGGGCTTAGCCTGATTGAGGCCTTTGACTCTGTTGGGTTGGAAAGTTCCAGATCCCTTGCAGGAATCAGCCCTGAAGGCTTTGAGTTGTTGATACTCATGCAGATACTCATGTTCTGGCCATGCTGGCAAAGAAAGGAAGACTAAGGCCTTCAGCACATTGCAGTGCTAGAAGAAAAATCTTGTGTTTATTCCCAGCAAGGGGAAAAACACTGCAGAAAGGCTATAAAGCTACCCTCCTCTTGCAGAATTTAAAGTGACAGTCGTTCAGTCCAGCTCTGCAAAGTGTTCTCAGGTCCCATGTCACAGTAAGCAGACAATGATAAATTGAACAAAGCAGGTGGGCTGGTGAAAGAGAACAATGGAGGAAACAACATACAACAGGGCAGAGCTGTCCTGCAGCTGTCTCTGCTTTGTCTCCTTCTTCCAGCAATCCCACTTGAGGAAGGACATGACTTAGCATTCAGGAGAGGAGTGATGGCTGAGCATTGTTTTGCAGAAATGTTTTAAAACCATTTCTCTCTCTCTCTGTCTTTTTTTTTTTTTTTAATTGACCCCAGCCTCAAATTCTAAATTATCTTTTAATATGCAAGAAAAATAAGCAAAGCATTTGCACTCATGTCAATCTAAATAAAAGCCATTTCTTCTGTTTTTCTTTCTAAGCTTTTTGCAAGTATTATTTTATCATTTCGTTTCTCTTTTAATCTCTCTTTGTTTCATTTGGCAGCTGCAACAGTAGTTTCTAGCCTCTGGCAAGGAAAACAGATGAGCAAATATCTGTCTTGGAAGCTAAATACAGGCCTCTCTAGCTTTCCAGATACCAGGAGTCCTCAGCCTACTCTTAAATTGGTAAGTCAGCAGCCATGCCAGCACAATGCATTGCCAGAATTGTTTAATCAGGCCAGTCTATATTGATTTATTTTTAAATGTATTCAGCAACAATTCCTCTGTTTTCTGTCAGTTAGCTATACTGTCACAGGCTTTGATTCACCACCCCCACACTGCAAATTCTATGAACATATTATCAAGCAGCCAGCACACTTTGGATTTGAAGCTGACGATACTGGATCGATGTCCCAGGGGTTCAACCCTGAATTTCAATAATTCAATTAAATTCCTTGAATACGGGATTCAGCCAGAACATTGATTTCACATTGCTTGCACGTTCATGTACAAACCATCCGCCACACAGAATCTGTGCATAGTCCCCTTGTCGGTGTATAACGATGGGAAAAGAGAAGATATTGAACCTGAGAAAAGATAATCAAGAGTTGAACCTGTTGAGCCTATTATGTGAAAAACTGTTCAGGAGGTTGCTGTAGCAATTGAAGCCACTAGAGGATATTGTAGGTAAAATTGGGGTTCTATTAAAAATGTATAAACATATCCAGGATTAGGTTTTAAAGCTACTGCTACAGGTATGAAATAAGCTTAACAGAACTCCTGGGTTCCCTGTAGACTCATTTACAACTAACCAAGGGAAAAAATAAACTCTTTTATTGCTTGAATAATTCTGTGCTACCTACAACAGTAGTTAATAGTTAATAAGGATTTATGCCTCTCATAACTGAAAGGTGTATCTTGTTTCAGCAAGTGGGAAGGCTTACGTTACGAATACTAGTAATTCATGTCCTATTACTTTTTTCACAAACAATATAGTAAGCAAGAGGAAGGAAATTAGAATATGTGCAAGTAAGTGTTGAAGAAACCGCAGTTTATCACCATATAGAAGGATCGTTCAAAGAATACCCTAACTTCCAAACCCAGCCCCAAACATCTCTGGAGCAGTTTCTTTGGATGAAGCCTGTAATTGCATGGTGCCCTCATTGAATGGTTAATTCAAGTGCAAATGTAACAGCCTCCCTCTCAACCAACAGCAGCTGCAAATCTATAAGTTGCTCAGAGTGGTGATAAACACTCCTCATGTTCCTTAGTTTGCAGCTGAAATGTTCCTTGGGACATCTCTGGGGATTGCCTCTTGGTGGATGTTTGCACAATTCCTGGACGAAGGATTTCCAGTTTTAAGAAATAGCTTCAGCCCCCACTGTAACAGAAGCAAATAAAATAGCAATAATTGTTAACAATAACTGTGAAATCAACTTCCCAAACGGAAAGATTGCCATGGCTAGAGGGCCTACAGGTTTAGAAGAGGACATTAGTCCTTAAGGTCCAATTCACTGGTCATATTTCGCTGACTGCTAAGGGACAAGTAATTCCTCCTTTTAACATTTCTACTGGAACTTCAACTGAGAAAAATTACTATAGTATCTAATTAGGCATTGTAGAACATTTAAGTGAAACAACAAATGAGGTTCTGTGGCAAATGGTCCATATAGGACATAGAGTAACAATATCCCTTCAAAGTAAGAATTTAAAGGCCTTTCATATCAATACCTGCCTTAGTACAGTCAGCAACAGTGAAACAAAAGAATACTGTGATTTTTAAAGGGGACAAGATTTTTTAAAATCTATAGATGTTTCAACAACATAAGTCAGATTCCTATCTAACTGTATAACCATTCAAATTCTTACTAATTTAATTGTTACAGTAGCACTCAGCGACTCATTCTGAATAGAGGTGTTGTACAAACACTCAGAAAAATATAAAAATATGTTTATATGAATGAGCACCAGTGAATGCGGAAAATTGTAGAGCTTTGCATAAATATCATGAGATGGGTAAAACCATTTCCATATACAGTGAGTGGCCACATTGGGTGCAAACCGATGAAGCAGTAGTCTCAGCTTAAAATGTTGGTATTAACATGGTGAAGGAGAGGAGGATAAGTAGACACATATTGTATTTTTAATGGAAAAAACAATTTTGGTTACTTTGCAATCTGCTCTCTACCTAGAAATAAGAATCACTTGTCTTTTTAAAAATCTTTATTCCCTTCTCAAAGAACAATGAAATTTTCATTGACAATATCTCCATGGACGCCATTTTAATATCTTTTGATGATAGAGACCTGCACTCTGACAAGCTGGGTCGTTGTGGGTAAGTCACCTTTCTGTACCTTCATTTACCATACAAGACATTCTATTTTAATAATCAGTTCACTGTTAAGGGGGTTTTTAAATTTATGTAGGTAAAGTTGTAACATGCATCTCTTTTTTTCTTTATGTCCTATACACTGAACTGCAGTGTTTATGTTAATACAACTAATAATACTTGTTTGAATAAGATTTCAGGATCCTTCCCTACTATACCAGTGCAGTGATGGTTCATTATACAAATATGTTTGTGACACAGACTGCTGTCCTCAGTGGCTGAAGCAGAGCTAATCCAATTAATTCGTTCATGAAAGACAAGCTAGTTTTAAGCAGGGTCTAGCACAAAGAGGAAAGGACAGTTTTTTATTAACTTTCTCCCTTGTCTCAAGACATGTTTATTGCTTTCTGCTCAAGCAGAAATAATGAAAGCCTAAGACTATGACTACTTGCATGAAAAATCTTTCAGCTCTTGCGCATGTAAATAGATTAGACTTGTGATTGAAAATACTCTATGCATTTCTTAAGGTTGAAACTTTAAGGACTTATAAAAGCCCTAATTTAGCAAGATAACCATATGTGCAAAAGAGTGACTTTCATAGTATGAGGAAGCAATATTATTAATTAAAGAAGAGGACACTGCATGGATATGTCAAAGTAAAATAACCTTCATCTAGCAGAAACAGACTGAACTATAGGTCAATTTTATTGTATTACAAAGGAATACATTGTCTCTCACCTTGTGTTAACAGAAATGCCTGGTGAGATACTCTAGACAGGTTTTTGTTAAAAAAAAAAAAAAGAGACCACATATCAAACCACAGTAGTGACTTAATGAAACTATGCAGTGAAACAAGCACATTTTCTCTACATTTATCTATAAAAATCCTTGCCAATGGTGGCCTTTATGTATTTCAGAAATAAAAGTTGAACATGGCAAGACAGAGTAAATTCACCATTTGAAAGGGTTAAAGATCAAGTGCTGGGCACATGCATTTACTCAGGCAGCAAGGAACCATGAATTACTGGCAACTACTCTACCAGGAGGCCTTCTAGGTGAGTTGCAGGCTGACAGTCATGTCAGTTGCTCCCTTTTTGGGTGCTGAACACATACTCTACCAGCATGAACACCTCCAGGAATATGTTGATAATGGAACAGACTTATCTGGGTTCTGAAAATAATGAGCACTTTATCTGATTGTCTCACATAAAGTTCCTGACCTCTTGATTATGATGCTAGTGGTCACTAGCAGGCTTAAAAACTTTATGTGTCCTTCCAAGGTAGGATGTAGCAGTCACCTCAAGTTATGCTGAGGTGGAAGCTGGGGAACTGTTCTCAAACTTATGATTGCATTGAGAGATGGGGTCGTGCTCAGAGTATTTTATTGTCTGTCTAAAACACCTTCCTTGAGAAGTATTTGTCCATTTATAAGCAAACTGGTTTCTCTAAGACTTGTGGTCCTCCTTGACCTTTATATATTGCAGCTATAAACAGGACAGCTTTTCACCTGGCTTTATTTGCCACGGGTACATCAATGTTCAAATCCTTTGACAATTTTTGCCAGGCAGCATTTGCACTTCTATTTAGAACATCTCTCTTTTACAAAAACAATCTGAACAGTTTAGGACCGCAATGCTGACTAGAAATGTAGTCCAGCCCAGAACAGTGCTAATTAGCAGCTGCTGAAAACATTGATTGGTCAAAACATTGCTATTAGGGAAAGTCTATGGAAACCCACATTGCAGTCCAATGTACACAATGCTCTGTTGCTCAGAATATGATTTGGAATCAGGTCACTTTCTCATTATAAGCTCTTGACCTGTATTGGGCATGTTAAGTAAATATCATCAAAGATAATCCGTATTGATACAATCTTGCAGACTATTACGTGGAATTCTACATTTTTAGTTGAGACTAACAAGCTATCATAAAATGGTCTTCTTGACTTGGAGGTAATAATAGGGAAAAACAAGCAAACGCTAGATTCCATTAAATTGCCTGTATGCATTCATAATAACATGATTAAAAAAAAAGAATAAAAAAGACAAAAAAAAGTCCCTTTCAGATCAAAATAATGATTTATTCTGATTGTGGGATGTGTAGGTCAATTATGAAAGTATTTAACCATTTCCACCAGTTAGAATCAAAAACACACTACTGAAGATAAGAAAAGTGTCAGATTCACACAAGCTGAACTAGCCTTGCTGCAATGGTGCCATGTTTGCTTGATGACTGTGCACTGGTTGAGAGGACCTGAGCATCAGAAACAGCTGGTCTTTTACAGGTAGGCATTTCTACACCTGTTGTGAAGGCCACCTGAGACCTAAGACATCTTTATGCATGCCTGAAGTCAGTATGATGTGTTGTGTGATAAAGAAAGTGAATGAGTAAATGCTGTACTTACTGTGAAAAACATTTATCTAACCACAGTGTAGAATGCTGTGCAGAATCAGTCCTGCTTGTAATTAATTCCCCTTATGCTTTGATATGCATCACCGTTGCTTTACACTTGTACCGCTGACTGAGGGTCATCAGCCACTGTTAATGTTTGGATATTGTGCCTTCCGCAGAGGCAAAGCTTGTCGAAAGCTTTACAGCAATGTATTTTCCAGCAAATGCATCCCCTTGTCCCTTTATGTAGCTAGGATGTGCTTAAAAACAATCTTTCTCCTACTAGATTTGCTTAGAATTGAAGCGACGAATAGTAAGATTTGAAAAGTTTAGAAATATTTAAATGATTGTCCTGGGTGTACTTCAACAGTGTTAACATGAAAATCTTTCTTGATCTTATTTCAGGAAAAGATTTCCTTTTTACCTTCTTGCTTACAGACTTGGCTCATTTTCATACATCTTTCTCTCTCTCTCTTTTTTTCTTTGGAGTTTGTTTTCAGCTATACCAATATTATGGATCCTTCATGCTCAGATTTTGGTGAGCATCTATTCTGACATTCTTCATGACATGTAACAATGACTGTAAGTGCTCCTACATCAAGTCTGCAAGCTTTGGTGAATAGGACCTGCAAGTAGCAGAGACTCCACCATGTTACAAAACAAATTCTTCCACTGATTGATTGCTTTCATTGTTAAAAACTAATTTATTGCTATTCTAAATTTGTCATTTCATTTTCCTAGGCAGCAGAAGTTTTTTTTATTTGTTAGTCAGAAATATTTCTCTGACACACATAGTGATCAAATCAACTCATAACCTTCTCTATATACATTAATAGGACTGAGTACTCTTAGGCTCTTAGAAAAAGTCAAGTTTCCCAGGTCTTGGGTAGCTCAGTTTGGTCTTAACTGAGCATTTCCAGTTTGTCAACATTCTCTTTGTGAGATCACACTGTTCTACTGATCTAGCAGCTTACTCTTTTACTAACATTGCTAATGGATATATGGTGGAATAAACTGTTTATGCTTTCAGTATTATTTCTTATTTATGAACATTGCTACAACTTGGCCTTTCGGGTATTAAAATTGTAACAGGAGCTCATGCTTGGAACATCATCTTTTTATGACTTCAGAAACCGCACTTTTAAAATACCTTTCACCCCTCCTGCAACTCTGACCTAAATTCCATTTTTACAGATGTTTGTCCTTAAATTTGATTATTTTAAAAGGCATGCTGCTCAGATGGTCTCATCTTGCTAAGTGAACCTGATCATTCTGTAGAACTGATCTGTCCTTATCCTTATTTACCACTTCACTGATTTTGTGTATTCTACAGACCTTACCAGCAATGATATTTTCTTCCAGATCGTTGATAATGATATTGACTAGTGTGGAGCCAAGAAAAAGATCACAATGGGATCTGATTAAAAACATTCCTACTAGATGCTGATTATCAGTTAACAATCAGGTTTACTATTAACCAGTTTTATTCCATTCAATATGTACCACATTGATTTTTTTTTTTAAATAGAGCCGATTTATTAATCAGAATGTGATGACTTACTTGGACAAAATATGTACTCAAATAACTGTGTCACTCAAATTTATAATCTCAACAGGACATAATTTCTCTAGATGAAATCTGTTTCCCATTAAATCCTGCTCATTAGCATTAATGTTAGTGTGAATTTTACTTTTTTTTTTCCCATTCTGAGCATGCTGTGAACCAGCAACTCCACCTTTCACTAAATGTTCCTCAGTGCAGCCTTAGTGGGAGGGTGATGTCTGCTCCAAGAACCCGATTCTACGTCCTCTCTGGAGTGAATTTACAGTGATTTAGTGGTGACACTGGCTACAAATTCATGGGAGAAGAGTACCTTGAGGTGAAGCAGAAAGTAGGGAAATGAGTCACATGATGGAGTAGCCAGTCCTCTGTATATTTTATATATTTTATATTTGTTCTACTTTTGTGGGGATTTTTTTTTCTTTTAAATCGTTTGTCATTCTCAGTGTTCTAACACTGGGACATCTATGATCTATGACTTTTCATGATTTTTTGTGTTTTATGACTTTTGTATTTCTCAAAAGCCCACAAGAGTAATACATCAATACATGCAAATAGTAACTAATTTATACAGGGTCATCTTTTTCTTCTTTTTTTTTTTTCCCCCTTGAGCTACATTTATCAGCTATATCATACATGATTCATAGTTACTTCAGTGAAAATGTTCAACACTTCTGCATTTTCTTTAAAATCCTCCCTTGTCTGTCCAAAATTAGCACTGGGTATTACAGACTTCAACAGCTTTTTCTTTTTCTTTCTTTCCTTTCTTTCTCTCTCTCTCTCTCTCTCTCTCTCTCTTTTTNNTTCTCTCTCCCCCTTCCCCTCCTTTCTTTTTTTTTTTTTTTTTTTTTTTTTTTTTTTTTGAGTAAATAATTCACAAGAAAACTGAATTACAGCTGTGTCTTGGAATTTTAGTATAGATACTCTCCAATAGGCTCAGTAAAAACATTACATTTTAAGGACTTTCAACTTTTCCCCCTACCCTTTCTAGTTTGGCCCCAAACACCACTTCAAAATGACATTTCTGGATCAGGAAATCCATGAGCCACAGATTGCTGGAGGCTGAGAAAGTGTCGTTGTATGCTTGACCTATTTTACTCCTGTCTATTGGCATCTGGTACTGGGCTATTGTTGGATACAAACTGTTGGGTATTTAGTTTAACCCAGTTTGTCATTCTTGTGGTCTCCAGTTCTCTCTTTGATAATTCATATATGTGCTTTAAACATACCAGAATACATATAAGCTTTCTGCATAAGTTTGCATGGCTTGATCACTCAAGGCTAAATATAGAACCTCATGGTCTCATGGTGCATATTTTCCTGTTTTCTAGAGCTACAAATGTAGTGTTCATTAAATGAGGGGATATTCTGCTTACGTTTTTTGGTGCTGAGCAATCAATCTAGCCTCAAGTATACTCAATTTTTCTTCATGTTCTGCCACAGAGAATAGCTATCATTCGTTCCATATGTATATTTTCAGTGAACAGCAAAGTTTTTTGTGGAAAACATAAAAGCCAGAAGAAAGTGGTAGATAATATTAATCTATATTAATGGAGGGTATTATCATCCATCAAGCTTGCTAGAATACAACTCAAAACACTTGCTAGGGATGTAAAAAGGGGTAATACTTATTATATTGCTTTTATTGTCCTTGTTGGTTTTTTTTGTCTATGTTTTTTTGCAGCCCAAATTACATGCTGATGGATGCACAGATGAGTGCACTGATATCCCTACATCCAAGAACTGAGGGCACTCCTGCATGTTGACTATTGAGACAGATCTCATGAAATTCAAGCCATTAAATGACAGACTTTCATTAGATATATACATATTTTTTTGGTAATAATAGATCCATCTTGTCTCTTTCACCATTCTTGTATTATTGTCAGATGAAACCTGGAGCAAATTTAGTATGCTACACAGATTTATAATTCAATAAAATTATCTATCATCTTCTGTTTTCTGTGTATCTTAGTTGGAGATATCCACGACATCAAGATATATCCACACTTAGCAGTATAAACTACCAAATCAGAAGAGTACACTCTACAGAAAATATAATACAGCCACTGTCTCATGAGTCCTTTCCAGTCCAGACTACTGACCTGCAATTATTACTAGGACATACTGAGGGTGAGTGTAATTGCAATATGTCTGTAGTTATTCAGGTGTAGATTGTGATGCGGAGATGCCCTAAGATAGGAACAGAAGACAGAGTTCTTAACTTAAATTTCTTTCTCAGTACTTTTTATTATTCCCCTCAGAAAAAGCATTACGTTATACTCAGTCTTTCTGCATTTTCTCAAAATATTTGTCTGCATGGCTCTTAAGAATCTAAACTTTTCCACTTCCTACTTTTTCCATTCAAAACTATGAGTGGAGAACACTGCTGGGCACTCTACCCTGCACCTCGTGCCTACTGAAGGCAGCAGCAGAATGATTTCTCTATGACGTAAGGACATGATTTCTGTCTCAGCCCTCTTCCCATGCATCAGTGCCCAGGGTGTGCCATGTTCTGCTCTCACGTAAACAATATGATCTATGTAATTTATATAAGTGTCTATTCTCACATTGTTATTTGATCTACCAGTTTATTTCTAGCTTGGATGGATGCAAATTTAACAATATAAAAAGCCTGTGAGTGAGAAAGATTACACTTAGATTTATTTTCCTTTCTAGAAACCTCATACAGAGATAAAGTGTGTCAGCTTGGCGAGAGGACAAGAATTTTTAACACTGCTTAATGAAATTAAATCATATCTGATGTAAACATGAGGTGTCTGTCCTGCAAATTGTTATGCACGTGGATAATTCTGTAATTGTGTACAAATGTTTGGCTGTGTGTGTATCAAACACATGATATGTTTCATTGAAGCTGTGGGGATCTACTCCTGCAGCAAAAGTTTAGCTCTGCAGGTCCAGGAGGAAAGAAATAAGAAAGAATTATATTTACCATTTTTGGATGAAAAATAAGAAATGTTGTAATTCCAGAATAGTCTTTGTTGAATTGCTAGCCAACGGTTGGTTTCTTTTATACTTTCTTTGTTTCTTTATTGTCCCTATCTCTCTCCCATCTCCAAAGTGGTGGGAGTAAACTTAATTGTCATATGGTGCACTGTAAGAAAGAAAACTTATGACCGTGATAGAGAGATCCTTGCCTAATAGTGGCAAGACAGATGCTGTAAGTTAGTTCTAAGTCCAGCATAAAAACTCAAATGTTCTGGTTAGGTTGCAAGAGGGAACTTGGTTCCACTTGGCAGCTCTCCAAACTTTGGCTTCTTTTACACTAGACTAAATTTGTTCAAAAATCTGAAATAAATCAAAGAGTTAAATATTTTACCTCCTCAGAGTTACAGGAAGGATTCTGTATTAACATTTCTCTCTCTCTTTTTTTTTTTGCCTTTGGAGTGTTGTTTTGTTGTCTTTGTAGTAGGTCATCATTGGGAATACAAACTAATTATTTATGCAAGAAGCCCTTTAGCCTTGGACATACACTGGTGATGTAGGGATGTAGGGCTTCAACAATTTCAGACCCTAATGTCTTCAACAAATCCCTTTCAATTTTAGGGCATGTATTGCTGTAAGAAGCGTTGCTCTCCTGAGGAGGTGCCTGGGTTGCTTTACTTTCATTTTGATGCTAATTGTTTGCTTCCTGATCAAAAATATAATGATTTTCAGAGTTTTGTGGAGTTTTTATTTTTGTTTTTGGTTATCATTTCTTTTTTTGGTTTGCTTGTTGTTTTGTGATTATATATAAAGTTATACTACTACTGAATTGAAAGAACAATGTCCAGAAAGAGAATTTTAAATTGTAAGCAGTAATGTTTGCTCAGGAAGCATTTGCTTTGAATTCTATTAATTCACACATGGAAAGCAGTTATTATCTTAGCTACATGACAAATTATGACAATCACATTTCCTAAAATAAAAATCTGCCAGAAAGAACCATAAAACCAAAAAAAAAAAAAAAAAAAACCCCCCCAAAAATTATTTCTTCTAAATGATT
>WBMW01001153.1:70296-237397 GCA_013396635.1 Penelope pileata | reverse complement strand
TATTTCTCATTAATAACTATTGATCATGTATTACTAAAGTAGGTTCTACATTTAACTGTCAGTATTTCAATCAGATCAAACATATTAGCTTATGTTTCAGACACAAACTCAGGTTTCGTAGTGTTCAAATGCAACTGTTAAAATTTTGTTGATTCAAACACTCCTTGACAAAAAAGTTGGACTAGTATCTGATTAGAATAAAGGCTAGACAGATATTGTTCTCAGGTTTTCAGAAAGGAAAGAATATTTCAGAAGAAAATAGGGCATCTGTATTGCAAATGCTCATGTGAGAAATCCAAATAAAGATATAAAACATCCGGGCTGAGGTACTTTGTAGAGAGAATTCTAGGACTTCAGTAGTTTCATGGGTCTGTTTTCTTTTTCTCCTAAGTGATACAGTTAGTAAATGGAATTGTTTTTTACACAAAAGACTTCTAGCGAGAATCAGGATCTGTCCTTTTCCCAATATGATATAAAAAAAAGTAGGTCGCCTAACATTTTCAGTGTTTCTATAGATCTTCAGCCACTGTTGAGCTTAACTGAAAACAAAGAAATAAAGGAACTCCGAAAATTAGTTTTTAAAATATGCAGATACAAGGAACTTCTGAAGTACACAAATTTCTTGGACATTTCTGACAGTTTTAGTCCATTATCTGAGCTAATAATAATACAATAAAAAGAGGTGTTTTGCTGTTTGTTTTATTTTATTATTATATTATTTGTTTTTATTTTTTTAATCTCCATCTATCAACTATATTCAAAGATTTAGCAACAAGAAAGCAAATAAATAGAGTTCCCAATGATAGATTCCAAGAAGTTTTCGTTAGCTTCAATGAGATTTTGTGAAATTTAACATTTCTGAAACTCAGATTATTTCCCCAGTACCATAACATGGTATTATGAGGCTAACATTAGGCATGTACTTATGAAAATCTTGTCCCAGATAGTAAGTTTACATTTTACTGTATTTTTGTAAGTTGAGAAAAAAGATTAAATTAAGAATATTAGCCAACATAGATCTCTCTTCTGGCAGCTAGGTTAAGCAATCTTTCAAGGTAGTGATGTTTTCAGAGGTTTTGCCTACAGGGGAAATGCTATTTTTCCTTAACAATCAAATATGCAAATTTAGCAAACTAAAGATTTATCAACAATTTTAGATCTTCTTTTCTTTCCATATTCTTACTGTTTATCTAACATGTTAGTTAACTCAAAATGAAGCAGAACTAGGAGGCAGTGATGTTGCGAGCTTGAGGTGTAGTCTAATTTCCACCATATGGTGTTTTTGTTTTTATCACCATCTTTGGAGCAAAGGGTAGAACTCCCTAACTTGTTTGTTTTTATCTTAATTTATTTATTTTTCTAGATGATCTAAATAGTTGACTTAAATCCCATAAGTTTCATTACTTTTTTTCCATTACTTTTTTGTTGTTGTTGTTCTGAGCCGCTTTCACATATTCAACATTGCATAAAATACCCATTTGTAATTATGTTTAACCTTTGTAAAGCCTCTGGGTAAAGTCTACTCATTAATCTTTAACCTGACAAGCCTTGGGGGTGGTAGAATTGGCACAGCCATGAATTAGAGGCTCAGAGACCACAGACTAGAGGTACAAAAGGGGTAATTAAGAGGTGGTATGAGAAAAAATGGAACAAAACTAAAGGGATATGATCATATTATGGTATGTCAGACAGTAGTAAGGACAATGGAATGCAAACTGCTGTAGACACGGATCAAAAAATAAGTGAGGCAGTGTATTTTTCAGAACAAAACCAATTTTATGATCTTTTTTGTGCAATCCCAGATAACTTTCACTAAATTAGATCTCAAACATATTAACATTCATACAGCATGGATGCATGGTTAGTTTTTAATAGAATGCCCCTATTTATCTTTTATATATTTGTTCTTAACAAACATGTTGCCTCTCAGTAACTGTAAATGGTACCAGTTAGCATAACTCCATATGTCTTAGAAGAAAACAGCATCACCTGGACAAGTGTCATTCCATAACAAAAGGACAAGGCTTGCCACTGGCTACCAGGTTGTGAGAAACATCTGGCTTCTGGGTAGCTGCTCTGTGCTGATCTCTCCAAGGGCTCACAGATCAGGTGATCATCAAGGTTGCCTGGAGGGACTGAGATGTCTAGCATCTGTGGGAAAGGAGTCAGGGCTAGGATTCAAAACAGTCTCTGATAAGGCATTATGGTCTTTCCAACACCTCAGCAGGGAGTACTTTGAAATTGTTGAAGCTACTCTTTCCATTGTCTTTAAGGACAAGGTCCTGTCATCTTTTTGCCTGCACACAGCAACAGATGTCTAACTGTGAGTTCATGAATTATTACATTGACAACAGTTAACTTCTTCGCTTAATTAGTCACATACCTTAGCACGTTTCTCAGTCTGATCTCTTCCAAGCAGTCTCTGAAGTGCAAGCATTCAGCAGTGATTTTCCCTTTTTCTCTGCAAAAAAATCCTCATCATTCAGTTGTGACTTGGCTTCGGGGGCTGGGTTTCCTGCAAAGAAAATTTCATTTTATGCTTCTGTAAGCCTTCAGCATATGACTGAATAAAACAAGACTGTCATGTATTCATAAGCTGATAACATTGTAACTAGTAAGTACTGCATCACGAAAGGATGAGGTAGGATGAAAACCCAGCATTACTAACATTTGGGTTTTTATATCCACTTTCTCTGCAAGTGGGGATTTGTTTCTCAACAGTTCAAACTGCTAATATTAAGACGCTTCATAACAACCTTGGTTATCATCAGGGAAACTTCTGTTTCTGTCTGGCCTTTCTGTTTGTATAGAAGTGTGGAAGCTGTTCAGAAGAGGGATGTAGCATGTTTTTTTGTACCCTGTTCTTGTTCACAGAAGGAAATATCCCTAGCATTTGCAGCACACTGGAGTTGCGATTTTGATAGTGGTTGCTTGAGGAAGGGCTTCACCTACATTCTGTCAGGTAGAGGCTGACTGGAAACCAATCCTGTGTCTGAATACATAGATAATTGACTTATGAGTATTTTGGAATGAACTTACAGATGTTGCTCAAAAGTAATGCCTCCTACTTATTTCCATGGAAACTACCGCAGCTACAAAGAGCACAATAATTTGATAGAGCAAATTCTCAGCTACAAGACACTATTTTTCAGTGTAATCACCACCACTAGTCAAGTTGTAAAGATGAGCTGATTGAGACACTCCTCATTTCATGTTTGGTCTACATAAACTTCCAGCGAGTGTCAATAAATGTCCACATGGAAGAATTCAGTTCCACACTTTTGCTTCATATGCAGTTCCATGTCAGATGCCATTTTGTCAGACTGCCCCTCCGCTGCCATCTGTCGTACAGCAACAAAATGTGACAGAATACTGACGGGAAGGTTCAACCTCTACTGCCACACCACCACCATCT
This sequence comes from Penelope pileata, assembly GCA_013396635.1. Lineage (NCBI taxonomy): Eukaryota > Metazoa > Chordata > Aves > Galliformes > Cracidae > Penelope > Penelope pileata. Next base: position 233,982 of record WBMW01001153.1, on the reverse strand, counting down.
GCCTCTGACATCGTGGGTCAGCATAATAAAATAGGAGACATTGCTTTCAGAGCAGCTCTCATAACACAGAAATTCAAATTTAAATTTCCAGGAAAGATAAAATATTTGTACCCCAAAAAGGTAAAATTGTCTTTTGTACATCTTTATGTGTTTATCTAGCTAATAACTAATAATAGATAATACCAAAGTAGAAAGGACTTAAAAAAAAAAAAGAGCAAGAAATGATTGCAGCCATGAAAAGAATGAATCTTGATACATTTGGCAGGGGGGTTGGAACAAGATGATCTCTAAGGTCCCTTCCAACCTGAACCATTCTATGATTCTATGATTCATAATGGCAAATACTAGACTTGAAACTATAACTAAATATTTTAAAAAATACAGCAGAAAAATGAATAAACTGACAAAAGGCATCTTATCACTTTCCTAGTTTGAAAGGGGTGGCATAACACACAGTGTATAAGTGATCTAATGATACAGGCATTCCAGTCTGAAAATGGTAGCAGAAAATAAAGGCTAAATGTTTTGAATTTGTGCTTGTAAGAAGCACAGTAAAGTATGGCAAGTGGATAGAAGACCAAATATTGCCTATTTTGTTAGCAATGGAACTCTTCTCTGTGTCTATAAAATCATGGTATAATCTTTTTAAAACCAGAGTTTAATATTTTGAAGATTCAGACCTCAGAAACACATTAATGAGGCACACTTACTATGGCCAATTCATTTAAACAAGTAAAAATATATGGAAACAGAAGAGAAGATCCTGTACTGCCATTAATTTAATTTTCTTTAAGGATGTAAGCCTTTTCTACTGAAAAGTACCCAATGCTGTTGGTTAATGGGTAAGCTCAACTCTCTTGAATTTAGTTGCATTTAAAGAGTTAATTCAGAATGAAACCAATTTTAAACAATAAAGAATCATGTCTTGGCATTTAAAAGATCGCTGTAAATAGCAATAACCCTTCTTCTCCTTTCTCTCCTTAACCCGGCAATTTTCAGTCCTTAACGAGTTAGAGAACACGTGTAGATCCTACTTGCAGGATTTGCTTATCTTTCTCAGTGCTTCAGGGCTCCCAAGAGTAACTAAATCAAATCTAATCAAACAAATTCTTACTAAATTTAACAAATAACTAGGAGATACTAAAGTCAGGATAATGGATACAACTGATACATGAACTCAGGTTTTAACTGTAAGACAATTACAGGAAAGAAAAATAGGTCAGAAAAAATAAGGTAGAAAATGCTGTGTTTTTAATGCTGTATTTATTAGCTGTCTGGGTCAGCTACTTTATCTCTTTCTAATCATTTGTGTAAATAAGACTAGTAATGTCATATTCTTTCATTCCTGCACTACACTGACAATTTTCTTTGCTTAATGAGATTGAATGTTTCTAGGTTCTACATATGTATACTCAGTTTCTTCAACCCTTCGGGGCATTTTCCTTCCCATGATAAAAAATGCTCGAAGAATAATAAACAATTTGTAGTGAATTCAGCAAATAAGTAGGATAAACATGTTCTGCCTTATACTTTCAGTTGTAATAAAATTGCTTTCAAAAACCACAACATAAATTTTTTCTTGAGGTGTGGTATGGCAGGAATCAGTGCGTTGGTCATTACATCCAGAGCCTTCAGTATTGGCTATTGCTGGAAACGGAACATTGTTTTTCAGAAAATTTTCATGAGTAATACAGTGGTAAATTCTTTGTTACTTTTAACATGAGCAGGTTTTTTTTCTTCTTATTTATTTTTTTTGGAAACTAGCAGTATTTATATTGATTAATGCTTATATTAATTATTATTTTTTTTAAATTGATAATATAGTGTGAAATTATGCACTCTCTTCCCTCTGGCCTTTTCCCACATTCTTGTAGAGCTGTTGACATGTAACTTCCTTATATTTAATTCTCTTGATCTTCTAAAAGGAGTGGTCCTACAGACAGACCAGAACCTATAAATCTTACTAAAATTGTAAAATGCTAGAACAAGTATAATTTCAAGACTCTAAGGTAAAATCCCCAGAATAAGCTTACTGTCAAACCAATACATTATTTGTTTGCAGTGGATAAGCAACAGAAGGGGAAAATTAAGACTGGAATATAGACTGAAACAACACAGAAACCAGTTAAAAATCCAGTAGCAGCAAGACTAGAACCATCCAAAGATGAACATTCCCTCCTGGATAGCCATAATTCTTAGAAGAAAGGATATTCGAGCATATTCACAAAGAAACCATCATCCACAAGTTATAAACTGACACACAGAAAAATGATAAGGGGAGGGAGGAAAGAATGCTTCAAGTGTTGGTGTTAGTCTAGCAAAATAATCAAAATGTCTTACAAAACATAGAAAATATGAATAATGGATTCACTTTTTCACTTCTAAATATTAATTCCTGGAAGTTAAATGTGTTTGGGTTATTTTTACAGCCAACATACTTCCTATCTTTGTTTTACTCCTTGTCAGCTCCATATTGTTACACTTCAAGGTTTCTTAAACACTGTCCTCAAAGTTTGACTGGATAATTTGAAATGAAAAAAAGCATGTTTTTTTTTTTTGCTGTCCTTGGTCTACATTTTAGTTCTTTTCAATCATTCCTTATTCACAAGAATCAGTTAAATACGTGAAAAAGGAATGATTTGATTTGTCTCTGATGATTCTGATTAAGTTAATACATATTTCATTACCACACATTATACATACCTTTTAAAGTAGTTTTATCCACTCATATGCGTAATGACTATGCCTCCTAGATCTTGACCTGACTCCTTACTTTGGGTTTGTCTTCCTCTGCTTGGTTTAGCAAGGTGATGCGGAGTTCTGACATCTCCATATTAGCGTGCTGCCCATTTCGGCTTAACATGGCCACACATGATCTACTGTCCTGCCGTGTCACTGCTTTCACTCCTGCTCTTTTTTCTTCTGTCACTATTAACTACATCATCATATTTCCAGTCATTCAGCTCCATAAATAACCCATTCCATTTAACCCTTAATTCTCTGTGGTGAGCTACTTCCAAGTACTCTATCTTCCTCATTCACAACATTTCCAGAATGTGGTCAATGTTATTTCTGTCTTTAGGAATTTATGAATTAGGCAGCTAAGTCTGATCTAGTCACCCTAGCATCCCTTTATAATCACCGAGAGAAAAAGGTACATGTAGCAGTGGATTCACCTCATCTATCTTAAACATTTATTTGGAGATGTACTGACCCCAGATAGTATCCAGTCCTCTCCAAGTACCTACAGAGAGTGTAGGATGATCTGTTTAAACTTGGAAATCTTGGATGTCTAAATTCAGAGGATCCTTTTGAGTTTATTTCCCAGTAAAATGCTGGCCAACTTTTGTCTCCTATTATGCCAAATCAGAAATTACATCACTAAAAGATGTCGTAAATGTATATCTGCTGGGTTACAGTTATTGTCCACCTCAGAACAACAGTCCTTTTTCTGTGACAACAGGATGACCTCTTGTTGCCTTTAGATTTCCTTCTATAATGTAGCCTCTGACATTGGTTCCATAACTGCAATTGGTCCAGAATCATGTGTTGCCATGGCTATGGGTGACAATATGAGTTTAGGTAGGTGGAAGCCATAGCCAGTCAGTAATATCTTTCATTTCTTGGACTTACCTGGGACCTTTGACATCTGAGCAGAAATACCTGTAATGCCTCCTATTTATTTCCATGGAAACTCCACTAGATAAAAAGAGAACAATAACACTATTTGATAAAGCAAATTCTCAGCTACAAAACAATAGTTTTCAACATAGTCACCAACATTAGCTAATTTATGTGGATGAGCTGATCAAGATGCTCTTCATTTCATGGTGTGACAGCTGTGCAAGGCTGTCTGTAACGTGACTTCCCTTTCACGTTGCTGTCACTGCTGCTGAAATGCACCATCAACCACCTCACTGTGCTCACACCCACTGTTTGGTGTCCATAAACATTCAGCAATCGTCAATGAATGTCAATGGGTGCCATTTTCTCCACATGGAGGAATTCAACTGCACTCTCTACTAGAAGTGAGGCTCTATCAGCGCTGAGTGGGGCAGTCCCTTCCCTTGACTGGCTAGCAATGCTGCGCCTTATACACCCAGGCCCTTTTGGCTGCCGGACCATCTTTGTTAATGATCTGGATGATGGAACCAAGTGTACCCATAGCAGGTATGCAGAGAACACAAAGCTGGAAGGAGTGGTTGATAGACAACATAGTTATGCTGCCAGTCATAGGGACCTCCACAAGCTCTGGAAATGGGCAAAGGGGAACCTCACTGAAAGTAAGAGTGAAAGTGAAAGTGAGGGGAACCTCACTTTCCTCAAAGGAAAGTGCTAAGTCCTGCATCTGGGAAGCAAAAACTCTATGCACCTGTACAGACTGGGATTCCCAAGACTGGAAAGCAGTTTTTCAGGAAAGGACTTGGGGATCCTGATGAACAAGTTGTCTGTGAGACAACTGTGTGCCCTTGCGGGAAAGAAAGCTCCAACATCATGGACGAACCACTCGCTGGATAAGGAACTGGCTGGATGGCCGCACTCAGAGAGTGGCGGTCAATGGCTCAATGTCTGAATGGAGACCGGTGACGAGTGGTGTTCCTCAGGGATCGGTACTGGGATCAGTGCTGTTTAACATCTTTGTCAGTGACATGGACAGTGGGATCGAGTGCACCCTCAGTAAGTTTACAAATGATGCCAAGCTGTGTGGTGCAGTCGACATGCCAGAGGGAAGGGATGCCATCCAGAGGGACCTGGACAGGCTTGAGAGGTGGGCCCATGCCAACCTCATGAAGTTCAACAAAGCCAAGTGCAAGGTCCTGCACCTGGGTCGGAGCAATCCCAAGTACACATACAGGCTGGGTGGAGAATGGCTTGAGAGTAGCCCTGAGGAGAGGGACTTGGGGGTGTGTGTTGATGAGAAACTCAACATGAGCCGGCAGTGTGCGCTTGCAGCCCAGAAGGCCAACCGCATCCTGGGCTGCATCAAGAGAAGCGTGGCCAGCAGGTCGAGGGAGGTGATTCTGCCCCTCTACTCTGCTCTCGTGAGACCTCACCTGGAGTATTGTGTCCAGTTCTGGGGCCCCCAACACAAGAAGGATGTGGAGCTGTTGGAGCGGGTCCAGAGGAGGGCCACGAGGATGATCAGAGGGCTGGAGCACCTCCCCTACGAGGACAGGCTGAGAGAGTTGGGACTCTTCAGCCTGGAGAAGAGAAGGCTGCGGGGGGACCTGATAGCAGCCTTCCAGTACCTGAAGGGGGCCTACAGGAAAGCTGGGGAGGGGCTTTTTACAAGGATAGATAATGACAGGACAAGGGGTAATGGTTATAAACTGGAAGAGGGTAGATTTAGACTGGATATAAGGAAGAAATTCTTCACTGTGAGGGTGGTGAGACACTGGAACAGGTTGCCCAGAGAAGTCGTTGATGCCCCCTCCCTGGAAGTATTCAAAGCCAGGCTGGATGGGGCTTTGGGCAACGTGGTCTAGTGGGAGGTGTCCTTGCCCATGGCAGGGGGGTTGGCACAAGATGATCTCTAAGGTCCCTTCCAACCCGAACCATTCTATGATTCTATGATCAAAAGGGCCAACAGCTGCAGAAGGAGAAGTGTTCCCAGCAGTTTCAGGGAGGTGACCTTTCCTCTCAGCACTGCTGAACTCCACCTAGGGTGCTGTTTTGGAGATCCCCAGTACAAGTGAGACAAGGATATACTGGCGAGTCTTGAGAAGGGCTACTGAGATGATTTGAGGAATATCTGCCGTACGAGAACATGTTGACAGAGTTGGAACTTTTCATCTTGTAGAAGAGAAGGAAGAGAAGGCTCAGGGGGATCTTATCAATGTGTATAAATAGCTGATGGGAGGGAATAAAGAAGGCAGAAACCAATGTCTCAGTGATAGGCAACGGTAAGACGAGACAATGGGCATACATCAAAATACACAAGATTTATCTGAACAAAGGAAAACTTTTACTATGATAGTGGTCAAGCACTGGCACAGGCTTCCCAGAAGTGTTGTGGATGGAGATTTCCATCGCTGGATATGTTCAAAACCTGATTGGACAGCAGTCTTGACAACCTGCTTTAGCTGAACCTTTGAAGAGGAAAAGGAGGCTTAGACAATCTCCAGAGGTCCCTGACAACCTCAGCCACCCTGGCATTCTGTCAAAAAGAACAGAACATAACAGTAAGTGTAAAATCTCTGTTACTGTGGGAGCATAGATCATAAAGGTATCACACCTGTGTTATTTGATTATTTGATTTTCACTGCAACTCAGATAATTACAAGGTACCTGAAGGGGTGGTGTCGATGCAAGGGTCACAGATAACAAGATGATTTGTGCAATACTGCTTAGGACCTGAGTTTCATTGATTTAATCCTTTGATACTTCAGATATTAACATTTTATTGATCCCCATTATTTTGAAAGGGGGCTCATGTCTTTTCTGCTCTCACAACAGAAGAGGGTGTATAGGATTTATAGTTTTATTAATGCTATGAAAATCTAAATGTTTCTTTATGTTGTGCATGTTTATTTCAGAATATAAGTCATGCACAGTAGTCTGCACAAAACTCTGTCAATTGTGTTTCTGGCGTGGCAAAATGGCATGAGATTTATAAGATTGGAACATGAAAGGTAATATGTAACACATGCAAGTGCATGACTGATACTCTTAAGAAAATGTTTCTGCAATTACTTCCTTGGAGTTACGATAAATAGCTGAAGTTTATTTAGTTATCTCCAGACTTTGCCATATTTATCTCTAGTTCAGCGACTGTTTGTTGATTACCTTAATTTAAACACGTATCTTTTGACAACTTTAAAATCCATGAAATCTTCTGTTTCCATACTAGGCTCTGCAGTACACTTTTCTTATTCTGTTCATTTTTATTTTTTGTAACAGGGATCTTCTAGTTGTTGAAAAATAGGCAGCACCCAATTACTCCAATTAAGTTGAACTTCATTCAGGTTGATTTGATGCCAATTCACCTTTATATATAAGCTTTTATTTTATTCCTTATAGTCTACAGAAGTTTTCAGACTTGTTTGTACATCTAACTACCACTACTGTCTTTTTCAGGAGGACGATGGTAGTGATAGTGACATTAAACATCATTGCCTCAGCTGCAGCACAGGAGTTTTTTACTGGTATGTGCATGGGTATGTAAAGTCCTATCTACAGATTGGATTTCAATCATACTCTTCCATTTACTATACCCCTCATTCTCTTTATTTGCAACACAAACATAACTACAATAATGAAGCAAGGATTGTTCTTCGTGGGCCGATCTACACAGAATATCATAAAATTGTTCAAAACCCTCCTGACAGGCTTTATGCTTATGATCAATTACCTTAAAAAAAAAACTGTAAAAACAAGATCATTTTGAAATCTCAGATCTATACATACTGCTAGTCTATGTCTTAATGTTCCAGGACCTACAATCCCCACATTCCCTCTCTTTGCACTCTGACTATTTGCATCCTTTTATGAATTAGATCCTGACTCCTTGACTGATTCATCCTCTGTCCTTGGACAATGTCACTGTTTGGTGCTACTAACACTGTTATTTTCTGCAAATTAACAGAAATGAGAATATCAGATGTATACATCCTATAACACGCAGATGAAAAGTTCAGATTCTGTCTGGGAAAGGGCTCAGGAGCTCATTATTTTTATGCTCTTTTTGCCTGGTCTATAAATCTTTACTCAAGTCTGAAGTGGCCTTACTTATGTGATAATGGGGCCGCAACAGTGACACCACAAAGATATGAGCCAAGTGATTTAAGAGGATCTGTTGCTAATCAACATTTTTATGTTATTTAAATGTGAAATGCAATTAAACTAAAGATGTAGCTTTGAATCTTCAGTTCTCATTTTTTGCAATGGTGGGTGGTGAAAACTAATAGGATTTATCTTTCTCTTCCATCAAAGTGACCTCTTTGTTAATTAATGAAAGTGTGAGAATCTACAGGACTTGTAGCTAATGAGGAAGTTTCATTTATCGGTGTATGTGAAAGCATTCACAGCATTAAAGTATAATTCTAGATGAACTTAGGTGAATGTTTGGCAGAAAATTCCTCCTAAGTGAACAGACCAGAAAAATACCATTAAATCACATATCTGTTTCAATACTCATCTGCAGCCTGCATTTGCTCATACGCCATTGCATTTTAAAAACTTGAGACTAAATTTTAATCGTAGAATCATAGAATCATATAGGTTGGAAAAGAACTTCCAGATCATAAGATCCAACCATCAAACTGACCTACCGAGTATGATCACTAAACTATGTCCCTTAGTGCCACGTCCAGGTGTCTTTTAAAGACCTCCAGGGATGGGGATTCCACGACTTGCCTGGCAGCACATTCCAGTGCTTGACGACCCTGCCTGTAAAGAATTTCTTCCTAATATCCAATCTAAACCTCTCTGATGCAACTTGAGGCTGTTTCTTCCTGTCCTATCACTTATTATCTGTGTTTTCTCAGATGATTCCTCAGTCTCTTTTGAGACTGATACCCTCCTTGCTGCAACCTCCTTTCAAGTAGTTGTAGAGAGCAATGGAACTCTTTTATTGGATGAAGTGATTGAAATTCCTTTATGCTGCTCTTCAGGTTCTCTCTTGCTGATCTCTGATCCCCTTCCTGCCTCTGGGCATCTATTGCTGATCTATCGATTTTGGCATGAAACTGATAAGAGTTGGGTGGACTGAGGATTCCGTCCCCTCAGCAACTTTAGCTTAAAGCTCTCTTCACCAGCTTGACATGGCAGAAGTCAAAAATACTCTTCCCTTTCTCCAACAAATGAGCCCCATCAGTCCCCAATAGACCAGATTTCTCTAAGAGAATCCCACAGTCTAAAAAGTAAAATCTCTGGCTTTAACATCAGTCCTGCAAGCATGAGCTGGTCCACTGGATTTGATTAGACCTTTCAGAGTCCTTTCTTTTGACTGATAGGATCAAATGAAAGGCCATCTATGCTCCAGAGCCTCTTACAGGTTCTCCAAAGGCTCTGTTCTTCATGATATGCCTTGGACAGCACTTCACAGTGTCGTTTGTACCCACAGGAAATAACAGCATTGGATAGTAGTCTATGGATTGTACAAGGCTCAGTAGTCTCTTGGTAATGTAACTAATAAGTCCCTGGTAAGTAACAAACCTGTCATGAGGTTAGGTCAGGTTGGTAATTAGGTGTCTCCATTCCCCACAAAAGAGGATCTCCTTGGAATCACTGCTATATGGGAAACAGGTTGAGCTGGCTTAGTCATACCAGTGTGTCTGCTGATGTGATAGGTCTTTCCTTTGCAGTCTTCAGAGCAGTTAAATGATTCTGCAAGGGCACTTGAGGAAATAGGAGAAGTCTCTTCCTCCTGCTGCTCCTTGCAGTAATAAGCTTCCATTCTTCTGTGGTTTTGGTATCATTCCCTTATGTGTGGTCCTGAGGGGCAGTTTCTGGCTGTGGGACCACTGCAGTCTGTACATGGAACCATCTGTCTAACTTCTCCTCAACTAGTTTAGGCACACAACCATGATAAATAATTGAGGAGAAAGAAAGAGAAAGAGAGAAAGAGAGAAAAAGAAAGGTCTCTGGGCAACACAATGCAGTGGGGGGCAATCCCGCCTGTGGCAGAGGCATTGGAACGGGATGATCTCTGGGGTCTCTTCTGATTCAAGGCATTCTATGATAATGAGAAAATAAAGAAAATGTAAGGGAAAAAGAAAAAGGAAATACAAAAATAAAATAAAATGAAAGAAAAAGAGAAAAAAGAGGAAAGAAAAAAAGAAAATACATTTAGAGGAACATTAGCATGGACTATTTAAAATGTATGTGGTGGGGTATATAGGGATTATATTTCAATCATATAAAACAATGATATTTTCATAAGTTAGAAAGAACTCCACTTAAGACTATCACATAAAATACCACAGTTTTTATCACTTACACCATTTCTAGCTACTGCTGGAGACTGATGGAGGTGACCTACTGGTTTAAATTAAATGTCAGCATTGTCTTTTCTGGAATGGCTTAATAACAACTACTTAAGAACAGCTACTTTATTTAGTTTTCAAATATTGTGACAAAAATGACAAATAATGCAAAATTAGGCTGTAGTTTCCAGAGAACTTTATAACATTGCTAGCTTTCTCCATGACAATCAAACCTGAGTGGGAAAAGCACCCATCAACTAGCAGGTGCTCGCAGAAGGATGTGGGTGCATGAAACAGCATGTGGTGCTTGTACTCCTTTCAGCTAACTTGAAGAAAAGCAAATCATTGAAGTTTCATAACAAGCTGCATTGAGTTGGCATTTTTCCCCTACTTCAATCATGCCTGAGTGAGGAAAAAAAGGTTGGAAAAAAAAAAAAAGGAACTATAACATGCTAAATTATAAGATTTAGTAAGATGTAAGGGCACACAGCTGTTTATTATGCTGCCATCACATAATTTTCAAAGTACAGCATAAATAATATTTTTAAATTTTGACTATGTGCAGTCAGTGGCATATCCAGAAATTTTTTTAGGAAAAATAGAATTTGTTTATATAGTTTACACATTCTTATAATTGCAGTATGTGGACTTCCTTGGGAAAGAGAAGTGAATGCTTCAAGAAAGAAATTGAAAAGTTTGAAATGATGGATAGCAGCAAATGTTTTTACCAAAAAAACCTGCCACAACAGAGATGAACATCTGGTCATTTTTGTTTCATATCTGTTTCTGTATGGATAAGCACTGAAGTCTACTCCAAAACCTTTGCTAGTCTTATTACCTGTATAGAGCATAAGAAGTAGATTAAAAAAGCATGGCACACTGTCATGAATCTTGATCCAGTAATACTGAAATGTTAGAATATACTTCAGGACTAGCCCAACAAAGGTCACAGTGTCCTAAACTTTCTTCTGACTTCTCTCAGGCTTAGGAATAAGATGATTAAACACACAGTTAGATTCAAGCTGACTTCAGTTAATGCCACTTAGAGTCTATGTACATTGTTTCAAGACTGATAAATTAATCCAAGATGTGAAATTCCAATTTATTAGAGAAAAATTTAAATTATAAATTTGATTTGATAAAAAAGATTGACAATTCTAAAAAGATAGATAAAAAACATTGCAGAACTTGGTTAAAAGTGTGATTTTTTATAGTACTTACAAAAAGAATAATTTGTCTTTTTACTGATTTAAATAAACAATAAGATTGTCATTTTTTTTGTTAAACCAGAATATTGAGAAGTTACTAAGCTAGAAAGTGTGTTGAGAAGTTGTTAGTCTAGTAGTTTACAAACATTTACACTGAATGAAAATAAAAATCACATGTAAATATTCCTAAACACTCCCATCACTTAGAGTACACCTGTGAAGGTGCTATGTGACAGAGCTATAAGATTCTTGATTACTTTGACCATTTGTTTCAACTTTCATCTTAGAAAACTCTTAAATTTAGGAAACCACATATGGACTTTAGTAAGACTCAAGAATGGAACGTAGGTCCATCAAGTTCAAGAGTCTTCCTCAAAAAATAATCTTTAACATTTTTTCAGGTGCCACCTAGTCATGCTGCATGCTCCTATTGAGCATGAACAACTCAAATACAGTGACAGGTCATGATTAAATAACTTGTGAACATGCTTGTCAATGTGGTCCATCTCAGAAAATTAATGAGATAAGCTTGATGTTATGAAACACTCTCATTAGATCATGTACTCCTTACTGGGACTTTTTTCCCCAAACGTTGGTTTGTTTTCATGAAGGACATCAATCTTTCAAATCATCCGTAGTGTGGATGATAAAATGAGTATGATGAGAAGACATACTGGCCAAATTTTTGTTGTCAGCCCTTGGTCCATATTATTTGCATATTTAAGAGTGTGATTTCAAATCTGCTGATAACCCTCTGATTTACAACCAATTGTCATGTCAAGGGACTGAAGTGAAAAATAAGTTGATGAAGAGGTGGGAAAGATGTGTTGTGAAAGAAAGAATGAAAAATGACAGTGTTTGCATCACTGAACAGACAATGGCTTCTACAGGATGTAACTAACATCTGTCTCAAACTATTTGAATTGTGTAAACTCCTAGTAGTCAAAGGGTTTGTTTACAGAGGTCCAAGGGAGCATAACTAGGAATAATGGAATGAAAATAAGCTAAGAAAAATGCAGACTTTACATCAGAAAAACTTCCTGTGAGGTCTATTAGTCTGTAGTAATCTCCCCGAGGAAGTACTGGAAGCCTATCACTTGAATAATTGAATGCTAGACTGGATAAAACACTTGAGAATATACTGTAGGAAACAATTCTGTACTGATATATTACAGCTTATAGATGAATAATCAACATGCCTTCATGGCATGGATTTGGGGGTCAAGCTATTCAGTGTATGACAGGACTATGATCTAAAAAGCTATACTAAATTTTCGTTCTGCAATGGAACACTCTCTGGATCTCAAAAAGCATTTGCATGATGTTTTCCCCTTCAGTACAGTCCACAGCAGGAAAAATGTTATTATTTTTGGACATTTTTTTTAACATGCTGCCGGCAATGCTAGATGGTTGAAATGTATTGCAGTGTCAGGCTATTCATATTATTGACATGTTAACTATCCTATGTCACTTATGAATTAATAATCATCCAGAATTCGGTAGTATCCAGGAAAAGCTGTATTGAAAAGGTTTTGTAAAACTTTGATATTGTTCCAGATTGTGTCCTGGATCTACTGGGGAAAATTAACCATGTTCCCAACATTGTCGACTCTACACGTTCATTGTGGAAGTGTCCACTTTGTGAGTTATTATCAGGTGACATTAAAAATGTTTTTATCACTATATTAAAAAAAAAAAAGTATGATAAATGTAGTTTGCAGCTATTGTCTTATGTAGACAGTAGATATTCATAAAGTTATTTTTAACTTTACTATCCATTAGCAATGAAGTGTCTGGACTTCATAGCCTAATTAAACTGTAAGCACACATAAAATGTCAGTCCAAGTATGGTTTCAGTAGAATTAAGTGTGCAACAGATCTAACTATGAAATATACGGTATTGATAAGACAATAGTGAAGTATTAGAGAGCAACAGTATTAAAAATCATGTTCAGATCTTCTTTCTGCAGCTTGCCACAGGGTCTTATGTTTTATTAGACTAACATGACCACTGGAGAACACATCAAGGATGTGTTGAGTGTCTTTACTCCAGCAGTCCCATGCTGTTGAAAAGGTCCCTGGGAGGATGATACAGCTGATGTGATTTTATGTAAGTTCATGGAATTTTGTCTGCTTTGATGAGGAGGTCAAGCCCTGAAGGGGTTGTCAGGAGGGCAAATAAAACAACCAAACTACAAAAGCATGTACAAAATCTATTTAGTGAACAGTTTAATCACAATAAGAAGTGTGTCTTTCACTCTGAAAAGGAAATGTTTAAATACTGATGCCAGAACCCCAGACACAATGTGGCTATTTGGTATAACACTATCTGTGAGAATGTGTATTGGGCTTACATGGCAAAGTTTTGGTAGCATGGAGGAGCTGAACGTGCGGCCTCTGTGAGCAGAGGCCAGCAGCTGCCCCATGTCAGATCAGAGCTGCCCCATGTCAGATCATTCCTCATTTCCCTGCACTGCTTGGGAAGAAGGTTGGAGAAGGTGAATGGGGTGAAAGGGTTTGCTTTTAGTTTCTTGCTGCTCTAGTCTGTCAGTAATAGACAATAAATTATATTAATTTCCCTACGCTGAGTCTGTTTTGCCCCGATGGTGACTGGTGAGCGATCTCCTTGTCCTTATCTCAACTGTTGAGCCCTTTTTCGTTGTATTTTCTCCCCCTGTTCCTTTGAGAAGATGGAGTGAGAGAGCAGTTTGGTGGAGTTTAGCTAGTCAATGTTGTAATACTACCAGAATAACAGAATGGTTGAAGCTGGAAGGGCCCACTGGTCCAAAGCCCATGCATGCTTAAACAGACAGGAACACTTACAGCAAGTTGCCTGGGACCATCATCATGATGTCCTAGAGGTAAGGACCCACAACCTCTCTGGAAAATCTGTGCCAGTGCTCTGCATCGGCACCGCATAAAAGTGCTTCCTGATGTTCAGGGGCCTCCTTGTACTGCAGTTTGTGCCTATCGCCTCTTGTCCTGTCTAAAGGGCTTGTTCCTCAGACATCAACCCTTCCTCTTCATTTCCTACTTTTAGGTAGACATTGATGACATCTCCATGAGCTTCTCCAGGCTGAGCAGTCTCAGCTCTCTCAGCCTTTTTTCATAAGACAGGTGATTTGGTCTTTTAATCAACTTTGTGGTTCTTCATTGGACTCTCTTCAGTGGTTCAATAAAACATCAAGCGACAACACTTGATGAAAGGCTGTGGATGGAGTCTGCCTAGACTTTAGCAAAATCTTTGACACTGTCTCCTACAGCATTCTCCTGGAGAAACTGTCAGCCCATGGCTTGGACTGTTTCACTCTTTGCTGGGTAAAAAACTGACTGAAGGGTTGGGCCAGGGAACTGGTGGTAAATAGAGTTAGATCCAGATGGCATCCAGTCACAAGTGGTATTCCCAAGGGGTCATTGCTGGGGCCCATCCTGTTTAATGTCTTTATTGATGGTCTTGATGAGGGGATTGAAGGCACCCTCAATCCCAGTTTGCAGATGACACAAAGATGGGAGGAAATGTCAATCTGTCTGAGGGTAGAAATGCCCCTCAGAGGGATCTGGACAGGCTGGATTGCTGGGCTGAGGCCAGTGGAATGAAGTTCAACAAGACCAAGTGCTGAGTCCTGCACTTTGGTCAAAACAACTCCATGCAACACTACAGGCCTGCAGCAGAGCAGCTGGAAGACTACTCTGAGGAAAAGAACATGGTGGTGTTGGTTGATGCTCTGCTGAATATGAGCCAGCAATGTGCTCAGGTGGCCAAGAAGGCCAGCAGCATTCTGATTTGCATCAGATATAGTGTGGCCAGCAAAACCAAGGAGTTGATCGTTCCCCTGTACTGAGTTCTCGTGCGGCCACACCTCAAGTACTGTGTTCGGTTTTGGGCCCCTCACTACAAGAAAGACATCAATGCCCTGGAGCGCATCCAGAGAAGGACAACAAAGCTGGTGAGGGGTCTGGAGCACAAGTCTTATGAGGAGCGGCGGAGGGGGCGGAGATTGTTTAGTCTGGAGAAGAGTAGGCTCAGGGGAGGTCTTATTGCTCTCTACAACTACCTCTACAATGACTACAAACCTGGTGAGGTGGGAGTGAGCCTCTTCTCCCAGGTAAAGAGCAACAGGAATAGATGGAATGGCCTCAAGTTGTGCCAGGGGAGGTTCAGGTTGGATATTAGGAAAAATATTTCTGAAAGAGTGGTCAGGCACTGGAACAGGCTGCCCAGAGAGGTGGTGGAGTCCCCGTTCCTGGAGGTATTCACAAAACATCTAGATGTAGTACTAAGGGACATGGTTTAGTGGTTTAGTGAGCAATGTTGGTGGTAGGTGGATGCTCGGACTAGATGACCTTAGAGGTCTTTTCCAACCTTAATGATTAATGATTCTATGACTCTATGAACTCCTCCCACTTTCTGGGTTGGCTTAAACCACCAACCTTTCGGTTAAGGTTGGTTTTGGTTAGCAGCTGAATGCATTAATCTATTGCACCACAGAAGCACTTGTAACAGTACAGCCGAGCTGTATCCTCAGTTTACAAGGAAAAGTGCACCATATTTTGATGGGCTGTTTTGTTTGGGTGTGATTTGAAAATGAATGTAGTAAAGATTACAGAAAGAATAGACTAAACGTTGTTCTCTATACTGTGACAAGAGAGACGTTCAGTTCCCTACAGGGCAGTATACTTGTATACAGTATACAGTATACTTGTGTACAGTATACTCTGTTTCTTTTACTTCTCTACATATAAAGAAATATTTCACAAACTTGTTAAATACATAAAAATTTGTGAAGTACTCAGGCATTATACAAATGGTAATTATAGCAAGACATGAAGCCTCTTCCTCATAGTCTATGAGAATTAAAGAAGGTAATACTGCCTGAATATACGCTATAAAGTTTATGATTCTTTTTTGCCAGCCTTGCTCTTGTCCTACAGATCTGTGGTAACCCTGATTAGATTTTATCAGGTGAGTTGTAGCATGTTCGAAGTATTCAGTAAATCACGAAAGATTTTCCCCAAACAGGGAAATATCTTTTCTTTTATCACAACTTGGCAAAAACAGTAAATTTCAATAAACAGAAGATTTCTTCAACTGATAACAAATGTGGAAATTCAATATTTTCACCCAAGTTGTTTAATTTTCTATTATATAGAACAACAGAGCACGAAGTTGAATGAGATCAAAAAAACAGAAAACATTTTTTAAAAACATTTTCTTTTTTTTACTGAAATATTTCTTGGATTTATTTTCTTGGTAGATTAAAAAGTTTTGGAAACTGAGATGGGCATTTCTTTGCCCTAGTTTCTTAAGTGTTCTCTGATGATTACAGATCTACTTATAAAATTCCTTCCTCATATGGCAAGAAAAGTCTATTTCTTTGAGCAAGAGTTTGCAGGATCGAGGCTTATCGTTGCAATAGAACACTTAGACAGAACTAAATAACAAAGGATAAAGTGAAAAACACCAGTAAATTAAAATAAAGCTGGAATACACTCAATTAGCTAAATTACTATTGATATCTGTCATTATAAAATACCCAGGGCTGTATAATTTTGTTCTAATCCCCTAAATGCGCAACTAAGCAAGTGAGAGAACATATATTCCTACAACCCCCAGTGGAGACGTTGAGATTATGCATGCTCTCACTAATTTAAAGAGGGACTTTCACACTGGGATACATTTTAAAAGAGAACATTTAAATAAAAAGCAATTTGGTCTGCCTGTAATTGTATTCCCCTTGCTGTTATTGCTAATTATTGAAGATATTTGTGCTTGAATGGGTGAACTCCTTTTATTTTTTTATTTTTTTTCCTTTTTAATTTTAAACAGCTCAGTTTCTACTTTCACTCAATCCTGCTGAAATCACAGGGTCAGGGTCTTTCTTTCATATTTCAGTTTACCAGTGGCAGCTAAAAGAGCAAAGTCAGCATGCTTAAATGGAGGGAGGCATACAAATGCCTGGCTAAAACATGAAGCCAGAATGAAGCCATCCATATTCAAATTAGAAATAAGTCCAAGAGATCAAAAGTTTAAACAATAAGGGTGAAGAGCTTCTCAGATGAATTCCTCAGAGAATCATCAGGTTTTTTCTCTCTCTGTGTGCCTACGTATTGGACTGGATACTTTTGGATCTCAGCCTTTTAAATCAAGCTACATATCAGCCACATACATGCTATTGGGCCCAACAAAGAGGTGGTGTGGTTATTTTTAATGTACAGGAAACTAATTTTCCAGTGGCCCATTTTGGCCTTGGCACAGGCGATTATAAGCTTTGACCTTATTCTAGTGGGAATGAAAGTAGAAGAGCAGTGAAGATGATTATGCTTAGAAACATCCACTGTTATTCCATTTTATGATTTGTGTCTGACAAAATATACAATATGTTCTCTCAATACAGAGCAGAATAGCAGATGGAAAGATCTGTGATAAGTGTAATGGATGAGAGCGTGAATTTGTTAACATTCATACCCATACTGTGCACTGACACTCTGTAGTTGTTTTATGTGTTGTGAGTATATGAATTATGAGCATGGTGGGCACCTCTTGGCTTCTCGGTAATTCAAGAAAAATTTCCATGCTGACGTTATACGTATCAACAGAGAGGTCTTGGCTCAAAGCTTCTGCATGAATCAAACACCTAGTTGTGAGAGAAACTGGGACACTTGGAACTGCTCAGGTCAAAGTTAGCAGGCTACTTCTGTCTCCTGACATGCTCGTTTAGTGGTAGAAGACTTCATAATTCTTTGATGGTGAATTACTTACAGAGTTCTCTTATTATTATTCTGAAATGTGGTACGGTTCTTCTTATATTTTTCAAGCCATATGAAAGTTTTCAAATGTGGTTAATAGGATCAGAGAGACTGGCTGTCCTCCAAATTAAGATATCTGAAAGCTGAATTTCAGAAAGTATATTTTGAATAAAATGTCCCAAATATTTTCTAACTGAATTACCATACCTAACTATGTGCTAGCATGCTTTTAAAGACACACACTTCTTTGTAGGTATTTACCATGTCCTTTAATAAATTTTATTGCCTATCTTGTTAAGTTATACATATCCTCATGCTACACATCTGAACAGTTTCTCTTTGCTAACAGCAATAATTTGGTAAATCCCCTTGTTTAAATGAAGGTACCCCATCTGGCTTTAGTTTTCTGCTACATTAGTCTCAGATCTGGCCTTTAGATTATTTCTTAATACTTCAGCTATTCTACTCTTCTGCTTATGTAGCATAGCAATTACAAGAACACGGTAAACAAGAATCGGAGAACATGAAATGTAAAAAATATCTGGTGGTAGATTTGAAACAATTTGAAAAAAATGCTTTTAGAATAAATAAATCATGGAATTCCTTTTTATTTCAGGATGCTCAGACTAGACATGCTAGATATAGTTGTATTTAGAGCATCGTTTGTTGGCACTGAGGCTAACTGGCAAGCAACAGTCAGTATTTGCTCTCATAGCCTCCAAGACAGAATGACTGCATCCAAACTACCTATTGGGAATGGACCTAGCTTGTTCCTAACTCCCAAATTGTGCCTTGAAATTATCTGAGAGCTCTAATTGGTACAAGCCAAAACTGTATTAGGGACAGTTATAGCAGTGTAACAAATGATCTAGTTCCAGTTTTGGGAATATTTCCTGGCTTTGTTTAATTTCATAGCATTGACATAAAGCATGGATTTTTTTTTTTCTGTTTGTTTGTTTGTTTGTTTTTGGGGCTTTCCCAGTATCAGGGCATATGCTATGCGGTAGGACAGCATGGGGTTTTACTTTGAAAAAAAACAAACTATCCTAGACTCCTGGGAAACATTTCTGCTTGTTGCTGATTTTCTGCATCCAGTATGTAAGAATGTGGGGACAGGAAGAAGTTGCCATACAATGCTGAGAAAATGAATTGTACCTATGCCACAGGAATGAAGCAGGAGACAAGACGTAGTGGATGGTACATGAGAGGGGATTAAAGGTTCATGGCAAATCTGTGCCTAAAGCTCTAGAAAAGCAATTATAGAGGTGAGCTGATCACTTCCCATTACAGATGAACAGCTATAGCACATAACCCTGGCACTCTAATACTTTCAGAAACAGCTGTACGGAAAATATGAGATAACAAGAATATCTGGTGACTCAAGATACAAAAAAAAAACCCTAGATTTTCAAAATACTGACATTTACCATTCAGTCCTTTGAAGCGACTTTGGAAAGTATGCTCTCCTTCTTTCTGAATACTTACATACAAGAGTATGCATATACCTGTATATATGTGTATATATGTATATACTTATATATGTGTATCTATGTATATAAAATGTGCAGTCAAAAGGAAAAAAGGCAATTGATGTTATATAAATTTTTGTGATAGAAAGACAGGAAATTGCGCTTCTCTTATAATGGAAAAGACCACTCCAAATAGTATTCTTGAAGAGAACTGCTGTGTCTTTTTGCTAAATATGACATTTTTCGTATGTTAGATATGCATTTGCTTTCAGATACAGTACTATTTATTTTCATACTAACATTCTCCTCTTTGCTTAGCTATTTAGTTTTCTGATGAATGGAAGTACCCTTGTTTTGCACCCACAAGCATAGTAGAATTTTGTGGAATTAAACAAAAAAAACATTGGATGTAATAGAAACACGTGAGTGAGCAGTTGAAACTGCAGACTAGTGTACGCCACAGGCCTGATCCCCCTCTGCCACATTGTGATTCAGAGGTAATGCTCTCAGTCTCTGTGCAGCTGCACTAATCTAAAATCAGTGCATGTGTAACCAGAACTGGTCCCCCAAACAAACACTGTATCACTTTATGAATTAGTGTATATTTCAAAGTTGTCTTTATTAGCTTCTTCAGTCAATGAGTTTACTGCTGATACAGTGAAGAGGATCAGTAATACTCATCAGAAGCAGATTTAGCACGTGAGCTGTTTTGTAAATTTGACAGTTACATTCTTCTTCATATAGTTATATCCTACGCGTTCTGTACCATACCTCTATTCAAGTTTGCTTTCTGGTTGTATCTCCCCTTTCAACAAAGACTGAAAATTGTGCCTGTGTTTGTCTTTACCTTTTAAACTGAGAGGTATGAACAGATAATACATTGTTGTTCAGTGACTGACAGGTGTGACTAACCAACCAGAGGGAAAAAATCCATTGCTTTTAGACTGATCAATATTAGTCTTCATCCCAATTGCTTCATCTTGCATGTTGCAAAATGTATCTGTAACAACTTTGAAAGGGACATTGCCATTTATTAAATCTGAGACAGCACCATTACAGTCAACTAAGACTCAAGATCTGCTGAACAATTGAAACTCTAATTTCTAAATATCTTTCTTTGCTTTAATTGAGGTTTGTTCTGCTGACAGAAGAATGCACCCTCAGCTGAATTTGAATAGAAGTACTGCAATAATCAGTGACTCGACTTCAGTGAAAAAACACTTAGACGTCTCTCTGCATGGCTATGTCTCAGACAGACCTGGCTCCAACTTTTCCTAATTAAAAGTAGTAATAACTGTTTTATTGGATCTAAATTACACTTTTACTTGACAAACTTAATTTAAAGCGTGACCTATCAACTTAATGATGTTTTGAGGCTGGGCACAACTATAAATAAGAGGAGAGTGAGATGTGTTACAATAAAGAGAATAAAGAGACAAAAAAAAAAGAAAAAAGAAAAGAAAAAAAAAGCAACAAAACAAAATATAAATGAAGGACAAAACATACCAAAAGACTGCCACTAATGAGGTTCACAATTTATCTGGAATGGAATCAGAACTAATTCTGTTCACTGAGCTAATGGTTAAAATCAAATACGTGGAGCTTTGAAGTTTCAGATAGATGTGATTTGCTATCTGTAATATAAATGTAATAAGTTTTAGAATTGAACTTGAAAATAGAGAATGAAAAGCTGGCCTTAGGTGTCTGAATTCTAGTAAGAAGAATATCTTCCTCTTACATGTGCTTTTCATACACCAAGTTCCCTAAGCTCTTTAAAGAGTCAGCTAAGCATCCTTATCCATATTGTCCAAATGAAGGAGCTACTAACATTTGTACTACAAACATGAAGAATATTTGAAATGACACCTAAGAACCTGATGATACTATAGTTGATGCTAAGTAAGGCTGAATAGTGCCCATGAGGACTATTGTAGGGATTATCCATATCAATTTCTCAGCAGCAGAAGACAAAGTCATCATCTGTCCTTGAGAGTTAATTATGTGGTAGAGATTGTGTTTACTGGAATCAAAAGATTCCTGATAGAGCAAAGCCCCTCCACAAATGTAAAAGAAGATGAGTCTCCAAACAGTTGAAGAAAATGTTGGTAAAACTTGTTACAGTTAAGTCAAAGTCCTCGATTATTTGCTTGCTTGTTTTTCAGGAACAATCATTGGAAGTAGTAGTGGAACTATTTCGATATGTTCTCTGTTTGAAAGTGATATTGGAAAAAGAATATAAATACTGAAAATGATCTACTTTTACATTTCAACATTATTATTTTTTTAAATTGGAAGGAAAAAGTATTTTTTTATTTCCTCTGCAAAATTTAGCCTCGTGCAAGTTTAGAAAAACACAGAAAATTGGAATTCAAATGCAATGTTATGTAATGATCTGCATGTGTTTGGATTTGGTCTATTAAAAGTTTTTGGATTTAGATTTACAGCTTTGAAATGGATAGAGAGGAGTTCCTACATTTCTAAATCACTGCTATGTAGTAGCCAATGCCAAATCATAAGGATGGGTTGATACAGTAATAAATAATCAAATTTCTATGTTTCAGCAAGCAAAGTTTTGTTGGGAGAGCTGTGGCCTGTCTGTGTATGTACAATCACTTTTTAAAGTGATTTCAACAAACATATTGTGTATTGTCTTTGCCATAAACAGTGAGAATTTGATTGTCCAAAGGGTACTTTTGGAAGTATGGGGACACATCTTGCGGAACAATGGAAGGAGATGTTAGGTTTTCATTTCTGTAGAAGCAACTTTTCCACCAATACAGTGACAAGGTTAGCAAATTTCTGAACATTTTCACAAAATCATAGAACAGTCATTTTTGGAAATCACTTCTGAAAATCGTCAAGTCAACCCCTCCTGCTCAAGCACAGTCACCTTCAACAGTCTCCTCAATATCTATGATCAGTAGGAATATCTTCAGTGATGGAAACTCCACAGCCTCTCTGAGAGACACGTGTGGTCAGTAACCCTCAAACTAAGAGCACTTTCTAGTATTCAGGCAGAATTTCATATGTTTCAACTTGTGCCCGTTGCCTCTTATCCTGAATGAATGGCCTTTTTAAAATACAGTGATAACAGATTGATACAATGTATATATCTCCCTCAGAATAAATGAAATTAACTTTCTATAGTTTACGTCAATGGTTAAATTTACCATATGTTTTTGGTAGGTTAAAATAGTATATTCAATAAATATTCTGGAAAGTCTTTGTCAACAGACAAGATAAATATTTTGCATCACCTGATCCTTATCTTAAGTTTTGAACCTGTGTGGGAAGGGTTTGTATATTCAGACAAGCAAAAGAATTCCTGGTATGAGCTGGCAGTAGTAACTGAGTTATTCAGAAAACAACAGAGAAACTAGTCACTAAAATTGACATATAAAGTTTTTCAAAAGTTATCACTTCTTTCATGGCTTAAAGTTTTTTTCTCCTTTAATCAGAACATGTATTCTTGGTTAATTGTATAAAAATAGTAAGGAGAAAAGTGAGACAATACAGGCTTATACTATGCATTGTGTGACTTGTCCATGTAATCTAATAATGTCTTTTTCTGAAACTTGGAAAAGATTTGTTTGGTATTCCCTTTAGCCAGTACGGTGAACATTCTCATTCAATGGGGATACCAGGAATAATCTGCCAGAAGATGACAACCTTAGATTTCTTTCCTCTCAATGTTTCCACACACTGAATTCCTGAATACCAGTTGAGCTTATCTAGAGGACACAGCTACAAATTCGGGTTAGAGATTACTTTTATGAATGAAACACAGAAAAATGCAGTGACTGTGGCAGCCTCACAGCTCAATCCACACACATTGCTTGAAACATCTCACCCATTAATGGTTTTAGCTTGCCTTTAACAAGCTGCACATGCAAACATCATCTATTTCAAGTCTCTAGGCTTCTTTCCAAAGCTCTGCCCAAGAGCAGAGTTTTCACTGCACTATTGTAACTGTGCTCTACCATCTAAATTCCCTTTTAATAATAACAGCTATTTTGGGTTGACTTAGGGGGAAACATAGCAAGTGATTTAAAAAGTGAAACTATCAACCAAATTTAGCAGGAGAAAAAAGTCATTCAATGCATCTGGAGGACATCTGAGGGGGTGCAAAGTAAAAGAAAGATGATTTCACAGAAGAAACAGAATAGGTAAAATGAAGAGGTTAAATTTGTAGTTAATAGTGTGCTGCCACTTCCTATTTCAGCTTCCTTAGGTAGTGTCTGATTACCTCACTATCTTCAAGATTCTCCTATAAAGAAAATAAATATTCTTCCCTCTGTTTTATCATGGGCAACCAAAACACTAAAGTTGTATCTGTATCATCAAGCATGAGCAAAAACCTAACCTAGACTTGAAAGCAAATGTATGGGTTGCTAGGATTCTTTATAGGGAAAATCTATGGAAAGTAGGCTGCTGGTCATTGCGGGGAGAAAGGCCCAGGTGTGACTTAGAGTTTAGAGCACACCGTCTGTAATTAGATTCCTGGGCTCCTTTTCAGTAAATGTAGAATGCTAAGTACTTCTAAAAAAAATTCAAAACACTAAAACTACAGACCTACATGTACTTTTTTAAAACCAGTCAACAGCAAATATTGGGCAAGGCAGAGGAAGATGCTTTTTGTGCTTTTTATTTTTTTGTCAGAATTCAGGGTGATAACATTTATACAATGGTAGAGAAAATGTTCCCCGAAAGACACTTAAAGATAGCCAAGTTCTAAGTCCCCTTTACCCTGTACATTATATATTGATGTTTTAATGCGTTGATTTTCACAAGGAGGGCAAGAGATAAGATTGGCTTCTGTCCAGAACTTGTTCTTGTAATGAGGCATAAGAACTCTTTTTCACTTGTTGTCCTTAAGGCATGAAGCTTTTATGCAATTTCTTTTCTACACAATAAGAATGTTTTGAAGAGACCACCCTCTAGTCTGGCTTACTAGCTACCAGCTCTTGCTTAAGATACAAGCTGAAACTCCTTCACAAATGAAAGCTTAGACTTCATGATGATGACATACAGACTAGGAGTGCAGTAATATGTAGTAAATTTTAGAAGAAAACTCAGTGCTGGCATAGCAACCTACTTGTGCAATATTGACAAAAATTAAATATCTCGAAGATATTTCTTTGTCTGTTTCTAGAGCTCAGTCTTCAGGAGTAAGTGAGCTATTTGGATCCAAGTACTGCTAAGGTCCTGAATATTGCGTCCATGCATATGCTGGCACCAATACTCTGTTACCAGTCTGAATGGTGCTGCGCTTTATAGTGCCTATGACACTTGGCTTGGTTCAGAGGTCTTCCAAATCAGTGAAAAACACTTTCCTTATACCAGAGAGAATTCATTAATTGCAATAATACTAAGTTTTTGATGCTTCTGCTTTTGCTGTCAGAGAAATATTTGTTTATAACATATAGTTCAGGGGCTGTCTGTTTTATAACTTGTTCTTTCTTTCATTTCCAAAAGGAAAAAATGAAAGAAAACAAAGCATGCATGCACGCACACACACACACACACACAAAGGCAAGCAATCAGGCAAAAATAAAATATTACATGGAAAATATACACATTTTTACTACATTCATCAGCCTCAAGAAATAATGGGATGCAACTAATCTGGATTGTGTGGATTAGTAGGGTTCCAGCACAACTGACCAAGATATTTTAAGATTTCTTTTGAGAATTACAGTGTGTTTATATCCATTTTCTTATTGATTTTTAACTGTTGCTCTGATCTTCTAATCATCTTTTATGAAAGAATAGGAAAGGAATTAAATTATTACATATTAAAGATAAATAATTTATCCATGGCTTCAATAAATCAATAAATGAACATGATCAAACATCACCAAATAGTTGTATGCTGTTTTCAGATGAAAGATCATTTCCTCCTATACATAACAAGACAGTTTTGACAGTATGATATTTGAACACATCAGTAAATCAGGAAACGGGAAAGTTTTACCACAGGAAGATTATCAGTATGAAGTAGAATTCATATTACTGTTCATTTCACAAGCAGGAATACCAGCTACCCAGCTGAGGAAAAGATTGAAAATAAAATGAAATGTAATAGAGATTTTCTTTTCCCCTGGAAAGCTTAGAAGAAAAGAAATTGGAAACTAAGTATTTATCTCTCTCTCTTTCTTTATGCCCTCCTTGTTGATATGTATGCCTGTGCAGATAGGAATAGACAGGAAAAAAAAAAAGTGTTAGTGTGGAGAATATCACACTCATTAGTGTACTTTGAGGAAGGCATATCTGGGTTTTAGCTTCTTTCCATATGTAGTTTTGGCAATAGCTACAATACCTTGGAAATACAGGTTGTACTTTTGAGTATCTGTATCAGTCAAAAATTCACCAAAGATACAGCCATAGTGACTGGGTGAAATAATAGATCTTAACAGGTGAGCTATTTTATTTCAATGAACTTAGTTAAGTGGGAGGAATTGCATGTAGACCACCGAACAGGCACGGGTTAGCAGCAACAGTCCAGCGAGTGAGCCTTTCCTAGTGTATTGATATGCTCATTTTGTTGGGGTAAGAACTTTCCGGTATTCAGAAATGGATATGGACACACGAGATCTTCTCCGAAAGAAATGCCTCCTATTTTATTATGTTGGCCCATGACGTCACAGGCGGATGTTGGTGGTATGGCAGTAGAGGTTGAACCGTTCCACCAACATTCTGTTACATTTTGTTGCCATGTGACGGATGGCAGCAGAGGGGTAATTGGACAAAATAGCATCTGACATGGGAGTGCAGATGAAGCAAAAGTGTGGAATTGAATTCCTCCATGCGGAAAAAAATGGCACCCATTGACATTTGTCAATGTTTTGCTGAATGTTTCTAGAGACCAAACAGTGGATGAGAGCACGGTAAGGTGGTGGGTGGTACGTTTCAGCAGTGGTGACAGCGGTGTGAAAGACAAACCGCATTCCAGACGGCCATGCATAGCTGTCACATCACAAAATGAAGAGCATCTCGATCAGCTAATCCACATAAATTGGCTAGTGGTGGTGACTGTTGAAAAGTAATGTTTTGTAGCTGAGAATCTGCTCTATCAAATAGTGTTGTTGTGCTCTTTGTATCTGTTGTATTTTCCATGAAAATAAATAGAAGGTATTACTTTTGGAGTGAAAGTATTTTTCCCATGATATCTACTTCTTGGGTTCAAATGATCAAAATGTATAGATTTGTCTGTAAAGATTGTGCATAGATTTGTGTGTTTGTGTGTGAAAGAGTGCACAAGGAACACTACAAAGAATAAATTACAAAGAATATTTAATAAGAAGAGTATTTAATTCTATTTAATAAGAAGAGTATTTAATTCTGTCCTTCTTCTGTCCACTCTCAAAAGATAACATGACAGCCATCAATTCAAGATGGTAAAGTTTCATACTTTTCATAAAGTAATTGCTCCTATAAGATATAAGTTGAAATTCCGAAAAAAGCTGTTTGTACATGAAGACTGGGGAGGATCATTTCTCACGTGGTGCATTTGACCTTAACTGGGAGAAAGACTGTGCACCTGAAGGGTTTCTTTACTGAAATTGAAAGTTATTTTCCCCCAAAGCTGAGATCATTGAGAATTGATTGAAGTGGAGTGAAATTCCACAGAAATTTCGATCAATGTGAGTATTCAAAGAAAGATGGTGTCTTTCTTTTTAAATAGTTGACACATGCTGGTTGAGTCCAGCTGAAGAATAAATAGCTATATGATACAATTAAAAATATTTTCAGATTTTCTCTTCAGATGAGTTGGTAATTACTGAAAGCTGAATGTAGCTTCTAATATACTTTTCAACACTCTGGGGTGAATAAATAAATAAATACACATATATCACTGTAAGTCACTGTAACATGATAGAGAAAATGCCTTGTAATTTCACTGTAACATTTGAAATGCTCTGTGATAAACATACAACGAAACTAAGTTGATAGTCTTATTGCACGTATTGTAGATGCATTTTCCAGGATAAACTGTTATGTTGTTGTATTATCATAGAGGCAGCATAATTACACGTGTGTCCCTGTGTTTGTCCCATTTTGCTTCAAACAACCCCAAACCTACCCACATCAATTTATGTAAACCAATATTATTTAAAACAGTTTTCAGAAGTCCCACTAATACTTTTGCAATGTGATGAAATTAACTTGTGTGCATAGTGCACAGCTTGCTTACCATTTACAACGCCTTTCTACCTGAGTTCGAAATGCCTGCCAGTCCCATATGAGATTCATGAAAGTTTATAAAAGCTTACTATGAGCTACCTCTAGTGAAAATGTCAGTGGTTGGTATATAACTATGTTAGGATAACTTATAACAAGCTTGAACCAATTTATGGCTTCTGTGTGAGGGGGTGATATAGAAACTTATTATGTAAATTTGTTAAACCATATTTCACTTGAAAGTTTTTCCTCCTCCTGTGACTAGGAGACTAAGCTAGAGAAAGCAGTACGCCCCTTCCTGACACGCTTGAACGTGATGATCATATTGAACATTACTGTTATTATAATGTGCTCTTTTAATTTCCACAGTGTTAAATCCAAGTGCAATGTGTGGAGAAAGGAAAATTTGAATGTGCAAGACACAAAGCAACCCTCTAACACATCTCATTTTCTTGGTTCTTTTTTTTTAATTTCATTTTAGTTCTTTGTTTGCGCTTTATTATTTAAGAGTTTTATGCTTGTCGTAACTCATCTGTAATATTTAATTGATTCCTCCAGTTGTCTCTTACTGCTGTGGGCATTCTAATCAATTAGGGATCTCCACTGAACTGTGGCCTCCTATTTTCCCTCCTCCACCTTTCTTCCATTAAATCCCTTGAGCGTGACCGCATGCCCACTTGTGTTTACGTATGGATGTGCTTGTTTGTTCTTTGAACTTGAATCAGGTTCTTTCATTCTCTTTATCATGAGGTTGCTTATCTCTGTATTTCCTCAAGATCCTGTATTCTGTGGGACTCACTTTAATTTCCAGCTAACCAAAAAGCTGCTTGCACAGCATCCAACAGCAGAAACAGTATTTCTGTAGTGTTTATCAGGCAATCTTGTGATATTATTTCATCAATATATCTATAATGATTCAGTATCATAACCAATGTTATCATCAGGCAGCAAGAACCTAAATAATCCTCTAAGATCCCATAAAGCCTTTCAGTTTATTTAGTTGTTTCTACATCTCTAAAATTCAACTGGATAGCAAAACTTCACAGATTTTCTTCCTTCCTTGCAGGTTACTGTTTCTTTTTCTCATCCCCTATATTTGAGAAACTATCTTTTGATTTGATCTCTGTACTCCAGAGCTTTGAAATTTCAAATGTTAATGCCTTTACTTTTGGATTATTGTCCTTGACATTTGGTCTGCTGAATATTTAAAGTTGGGAAGTCAGATTCCTAGACATTCCTAGCCTCTTCAATACTTATGACCAAGAATATGTTACTGTACTATAACAACCATTGTATGATGAAGGACAAGAAACAGGCTTTCAGTATTAAGTAATCTGATCATTTTGCTGTGATTTAATACAATTGTTTGTCTACCATAAAAATCTATCCGGCAATAATCTTTACATTTTTGTGTGTATTAGGAAAATACACATTTCTCAGTATTTTTGTAATATATGAAATGGATTAAGGGGCAGTTTGCATGCAGATATTCCTCCTTTGGCCCTAAAAGTTGCATCCATTTTTTCCAAGGATAATGAGAGCATGTAACAAAAAATATGTTGCACTCTCCTAAAAATTGGTCCATACTCATTTAGCACCCAGTGTCAGAGGAGAGGTTCAGTTTCCAGAAGCAAAGGGGCTTCCTAAATCCCCTGATCTGGCATTTTTTTTTTTCTGTTGTATACTATTCTATGTTTTAATCTTGTACACTTGGATTCAGGAAGCTTCCGTGCTGGGAGTATCCAAGGGGAGCTAAACTGTTAGCTTGGACTGAAAGTTGCATTGGATAAAAGTCTAGGCATTTTCCACGCACAGACAAACTTCCCATTGCATCCATTTTCTCTTCTCTAGCATCCCCAGGGAAACCTTAAAAAGTATGGTAATACCATTCTGCTGGCTCAAGCTTTTTTCTTGGAAGGATAGCATTAAATTCCTTTCCTCAGGGAAAAAAAAAAAAAAAAAAGAAAATTTATCTGATACTCTTTCTTCTTTCTTTGCTTTATAATTGCTAAGCTGGTCAGCAATGATTCTTTTCTTCTTTTCCTGAGTTATTTTTTCCCTCTGTTCTTTCTTTTGATAAAGTTACAAAGAACTCATGGGAGACAAGAAAAGACCTAAAAGACTTAAATTATTTGACTGGAAAATGTACTGTTATTTTATTACTTTAGAGTCTCAGGGAAAAATATTCATTTTACTTTCGTGGAAGACAGCAAAACGCTCACTGGATTAGATACTTTTCCGTTAAGAACACTTGTGTCTCATTAATTGAATGTAAATCAAATTTATTTGACAAGGCTAAATGAAGTGCTTATTTAAAATTTAAAAGTTTATACAATAGCTTTTTTTCATTCAAATTTAATCTGTTGCAGAATCCTGGCTTTCTGTACTTGTGTAGTAAATGAGAAAAACTGGGTACCCATTGCTTCAGTGAGCACTTATGGTGATTGCAAATGCTCTGATTCTGGAAAGCTTCAAAACTTCTCTTTTTCTTTTTGTAGAGAATGACAATGATAGAAGAGACACTATAGAACCTGTACACTTCCTGATATTCTTCCTGTATGAAAGGATTGCTTCAGAGTTTGGTACAAACTAGTTAAGAGAGAATTTTTGTGCCCACAGAGCTGTGCAAAGCAGCCTTCACTCTGCCTTGATACAGCCTAGTGTCTAGTATCTATCTATCTCATATTTCTCTAATTTGTCAGTGTTTGGTTTGTCCTTCAAATGGCTTTAGAGGCTTTGCAACAAATCAGTCATTCCCCTGTAAAATTTAGTCATATACTCTCACAGGTTCTCTGAATGTTATACTTGCTTTACTTGTTGGAAGATTTCTTTCAGCTGATAACAAACTTCTGGTCCATTAAATTATATCTGTTTGGCTAAAAATAAGCAATTCCTAAAAGGGTATATTCTAAAAAAATTGTATGTATGCACATGAGACTTGATTGTTGTATTTTCTTAGACTGTTATCAGTTCATTTTGGAGAGGAAATGTTTGGTGAGAACAAGACAGTAGCAGTATCCTTTTTTTCTTTTTCCCTTAAGCTAGAAACTTCAGCGGCTATTACAATTTACAATTTGATAGATAACTTTTTTATTGTATTATAGGAACATGCCACAGCTCACTTTATGATTTGTCAGACTACAGACAGTTGGCTCTCTCCATTTATTTAAATATGTTGGTTAGTTTGCAATTCTAGCTGGTTATTTGGAGTTGCCGTGTGAGGAATTGATGCTGCTATAAAAAATCTTCAGCTGTATACATGTAAGATTAGAATAGCACTGCTGCAATTTGTGTAAATGAACAGAAGTGGAGTACTTGTTTAAGCCCAAGAATGTGGCAAATCTGGGACAATCATACAGAAAGGAAATTCCTTTGATATAGTTAAAAAAAAAAAAAACTGAACTGTTTAATAAACAACCTATGAAAAATAGATACCTGAGACTGAACTAGATAATAATATGCCTTTGTTCTGTAAAAATGCTTTGTTACTAGGAAAATGATTTTAAAAAGTAGTCAGCATCTGAACGAAGCTATCTGTTGAAGGCTTGCATTCCTAATCTTCTGATGTAAATAGCTACGAAGGACAAAACATGCCCACCTAACAATCTTAAAATGCAATGGGTTTTGGTTATTGATTTTTAAAGTACAGTGAAATGTTGCCTCTGGAGGGGGCTTGCTGACGTGGCAGATGGTCTTTATTACTCCTAAAGGTCTGCTTGGTTAATGGCACTCTAATTCTTTAGTATCTCCATCTATCTACTCTTCCCTTCCAATTAAACATTAGTGACACATTTTTATGGCCTGTAAAGCAGCATACATTAGCACTACCTATGGACACAATAGGGTAATCCAGTAATTGCAATTCTAATGGCTAACTTGAAGACACACTGAAGACAAACCAAAGTTTTAAGATCAGAGAGCTCCTGTGAATGGTATTAAAATGCGAAGAACATTTTAAGTCTATTCATTTTATAGTTTTAATCTCTCCACGTAGGTAGTTAAATGATACCCATAAACATCAGTTTAACATACATCTATTGCTGGATTTCACCTGAAGCACATATGTTGGCAGTCATACTCTAGAGGCTCATTATAAACAAGTACATGCAGGAAAACTGTCTTTATATCCTAGAGAAGCTAAAACACATGTCACGGGTGTCCAAGCAGTTCCTGATGTTATGTATATCTAAGTCACTGCAGAAGTCCACTGTCTTCAGTGGGTGTCACAGCTGTTAGAGTCATTTTAAGTCACTTACAAAGAGTCCCATAAGAGTTCCACATCCAAGCATTTCTCATGAGAAAAGACTACACTTAAATTAACTTAATTAACTCTATCTGTAATGAACTGTACTCATTTCATTATATTGATAGCTCTTTAGCTGTATTTAAATGTCATGTTTTCACAAAGGTTCATTACACATTCTTCAGAAAGAATACATGGAATTTAACACTGTTATACTCCTTTCTTCAGCTGAGAAAACTCTGAGGAAGTGAACTTTTTTATATTGGTGAATGTGGAAAGCCTCCAGTCTTCTCGGTACACTTTGAAGTGAGCATTTAAAATCAGAGGGCACTTTCAAAGACATAAGCCAAAAAGTGGCTTAAGCTAAACCAAATCTAGGATTCACTTGTACCATTGTCTCTCTTGTGCCTCATCCATCAGGTGATACTTCTAATGCTACCTGAGCATGAAACTGTGTCTGTCTCAAAGCATTACTGAGATTGTATATCACTGAGAGATAGTGTATACTTGCTCTGCATGTTTACTTTGTTTTATGCTTTTGCCTAAGCTTTCAAGATTGCCCACTATTGAAGCAAGATAGTTGTCTTGAAGGAGTCTTGATCTAACAAAAAACATACAGTTCTCAGCTGTGCTTCTCACAGTAAAGTGAACTGACATATTGAAGATGATTTTCTTGTGCTCTTTTTACATATCTCTTTGGCCATAAATTTCTTGAGACAACTAATGTCCCTTCTGGACTTTCTAGAAAACACTTCTGAAAACAAATAATAGTATATATCAAAAGCTACATAATTCTGTCTCTGACAACATTCAACTAAATCTGTAGATTTAAGCTCTATGAGATAAATGGACAAGGGTACTTCTCTTTTGCTTTTAAATAAGTTATCCTCTGCTGTTCTAAATTAAGATGTATCCTGTACTCATGCATTGCAGGGGAGGTAGTATATCTCTAGCTATGAACTACCCAATGGTTTTGTGGACAGGGAAGGTAATCTACCTGCTAATATGTGCATTCTTGAACAATATCCTTTGGATAACTCTATAAACTATTGGGACCACCCACAACTACCACCACAATATTTTACTAAGAATAATAAAAAGAAATAAAAGTTTCAAACCCTCACATCAGTTCCTATGTATACTCATGCTTCTGTTGCTTACATTTATAAAGGAAAAGTTACTGTTCATGATTTTTACTACTTTGTACTCTTAAGGTTTTTTTAGTCTAATATTGTATATCACTTTAAAACTGGATATCTTTTTGTTTACTCCTGATGACAATTTTGCTGTTCTTAAGTTTTTGACTGAAAAACTCATAGTCCTGCCCTTGCCAACAACAGCAGTAAGGATTATCAGTTCTTTATGATTTTCTGATTCTTTCTTTAGATATTGCATATTAAAATTCACCACAGTTAGAATTTGTAAAGCAAAAAAATTGGCCTGTCTGGATGGTATCTGAGCTATCTGTGACTGCAACTTATTATAATAGCATTCCTAGCAAATGACAGGTCAAAGTCTGGGGATTCAAAGTATTTATGTAGAGTGTCAATCATATTCTCCTTGCTAGTTCAAATGCGTAGTCATCTAGGCATATCTTTAAGGGATGCCTCTGACTTTTAATGAAAAATTCCTTCCATCCTTACCACCTTGTTTAGTGGGCTTTAATGATTGGAACTCAAAAAAGATAGTAATAATGACATATGTGAAAGGAAGGACTGAAACACTTGCACTGTTTTTGTTACTACTACTCACTACCTCTTAAACTTGTACTGCAGTTTGACTTTTTTCCCCTCTCTACTTTTTAAACAAGCAGATTTGTCTTGATTTTTAAACAGAGAGCCACCTTAGCTTTTTAAGTTCAAAATAAAGAACGTCATTAAAGACATAACAGAAGCCGCAGCATAAGGGAGGGTCGTGGCCAGACACTAATTTAATAGCTTCCTACAGAAAACATACAATCAACAGGAAAGATGAGTCTATCTTTGAAAGGAGTATTTAAGATATTTAGAAATTAACTTGTGATGAAAAATGAGTTTCTTGCTTTGTTTTAGAAATATCTATGGGTAGTTCAAATATGATGTTCATCTCTTCAAGCGTGGTTTTCCTGATGACATTTTCATGTGTGCTTCAAATGGGAAATGAAAAATGGAAGATCCACTAAATATGGGTTTAATTGCAGAAGCTTAGTACTGTTTACTGAATATCTGTGTCCTTGAAACATTTCATTTTTTTCCAGGAAAATTTAATTCCTTTAGTATTTCATTTGCAAATAGTACAAAACAAAGAATCGTGCTTATTTTTATTCACTATCACATTCAAACACGTATTTGTAGATCTTGTCATTAGTTAAATGTCACTATTAGTAAGGACTGAACAGCAAGATTTGCTTTAGTCTACATCTACTCAAAAAGTAATTCACAAATTTTTACTGCATTACATAAGCTTATGATAAATGCATTCCTTTTTGTATGAATTTTTCAGCATGTCAGCAGTTTATTTTTGATGAAATGTTTTGTTAATCTTTAGTTGGTAAGATCTATCAGCAAAGAGCCAATGTAACAATTCTAGGTTGAGGTTTTCTAAAGTTGTTAGTGTTTATCCTCCTTTGCCTCCACAGAAATCAGTGAAACTTGCAGAACAATGAATGTGCTGGAACTGGTGTTGTATGCTCTAGAAAATCCTGCAAACACAAAGATTCTGATCACACAAGATTTCATTGTGCATTAAGGAAGTTTCTATTATACTCTGAGTTGATAAAGAATGGAGCAAAAAATAAAATTTGTAGATTAAACAGAGAGTCCGGAGGTCTAAAAGGAAAATCTATTTCTCTGTTAGTTATACATGTCTTAAGTGACTTGTACTAAAGTCTGCATGGTTGACATATTGTGACATTTCTCCATCATACCTTTACATATTTACTCTTGTGAAAGTCTTATTTCTTGCCAGGAATTTAGAATTAACTTTCATGTTAAGCATCATGCAAAGTACAAAACTGACCTACAAATTGATGTTACTGCATACCATTAACTTAAATCTACCTAGAGAAAGGCGAGTCTCTTCTTCCTTTGCATTCACACACTTCATTTGCCACATTTATGGAAATTCAGGTGTTCCTAGAATCACTCTGTTTCATTTGCCTTATTGTGCAAACACTGATGATCATGAAGAATGTTATTTCTTCTGAAGTTTGTATTTCTTTTCCTGAAGTTTGTATTTTCTGAGTATTTCTTCTGAAGCTCGTCTTGCAAAGTTGAAAGCAAATGGGAAGGTGGAATGGGGCCTACAGACTTTAATGGCTGCCAAACATCCTGACTCTGGGATAGGTAGAAGGTAACTTAATTGTGTAGATCAGCAGGAGATTGACCCTGCAGTGAATTTTTAATAATACACTAATTATCTGATAAAGAAATCAAATTAGACATTAGTGGTAAATCTTCATCTCAGCATGCAGGGAGTTACATGCCCAAATCTTGTTGCTAATGCTAACCGTACATAATTCTTGAGGAGTTACGAGAAAGATTTAGGTTGGATTTTTTCTCATTCTCCTGTCTAGGAAAAGAGTTGTCATTGAGCTGAAGTCTGTCTTGGCTCTTCTCTAATGATCTTGAGGGTGACTCAAAGCTGTTCTTGAATATTATCTGTGGTGGTCTCCTACAGCTTGTAAATTCATTGTAGGACAGAAAAGTCAAGACATTTCTAACATGATGTGGAAAAATATATGTTTTCACAAAGGAGAAATTCTATGAAACCCATGGATAAAATTCATCTTGAAAATACATAGCTCTTCTTAAATTTCAGGAAAACTCTTCAGAAATTTTCGAAATTACATTTTACATTCTCATTTTATGATCTCTTTTGTCATAACACACATCTAAAATACTTCTGCTGCTGCTATGTCACAATAATGAGATGTGCTATTTGTATAACCATTTTTTGCAGCTACTACTGATAGAAACATCATCTGGAGATCAAAGTGTCTTTTGTTCTGTTCTGAAAAAAGCTTCAAACTGCTGCTTGAAACTTTTCAGAAGCTACTTTTGAAGATACAGTCTTTCATATACAGCCTCAAAAATATGTGGCTCTTTATCTGAAACCTTGAGATTTATAATGACATAGATATTCTGATTTTCAGCTTGTTAGATACTAATATCAGCACATGACAATTTATGATGGAAGTAATAATTTTGGCAAACATAATATTTTTAAAATCATGAATTAAGTGCAAAAAGATCTTAGGATTTGTTTACCACCACAAAGTGTTTAAAAAATTATTTTGAAACTAAATTTTCCTGCAGATCATTAGATTTTTCATTTGTTTATTTTTCAGTTTTCAATGTCTTCTTAAATAGATAGAAAGATTATAACAGTTTTTTTGTACTGTCTGAAAGCTGAAAATTTATGAGATTCCAGGAAGTGGAGCTTTAACAAGATAAAAAGTCAAATACCCTGAGAACTGATTATTACTGGTAATAACAGCTAAACTGGATAAAGAAAGTTACTCTAAGTTAGTTTTCATTTGCCTATTAACTCTGTTTAGTGGTATTCTACCAACTAGTCATAAATTACTACTGATTTCAAGGATACTACTTATTTAAAGAGAACACAATAAACACCTTCGTGATTCACAGTACGGGACTCAGATTATTCACTTTAGGGATTTAAAAATAATGACAGCAGAAAGTCATCACACTATTTTTAAACTTGGACCAAAATGTAGTATTTCATTTCATAAACTTATCTGTCTTCTGTTTTTGTTTTGTTTTGTCATTGTTTTTGAAAAAAAAATAATAATAACAAAGCAAGATCTATTACAATCAGTATTAATTTATATGTATCCTCAATTCTCAAAAGAAACATTCAATTGCTATGCAGCAGAAACATCAGTCATAGATGCCCTTTCACTAAAGCAAGATTTAAATTATACTTCTTTCTTTTCACAGGATTAAAATATTTTGTTTACAACCATTATCCTCAAGTAGTTTCAGGGTTTAAACAAGTAATTAGTAAATTGTATCTGTCGCAGGATTTGATTTAATTAACTTAGATTGTGGTAGTTGTAATATTTAGCAGTTTTGAAATGTAAACATAAATCTTGGCAATCTCAAAGCAGCATAGGAATGGTGACTAACAAATTAAACTATTATTTTGACTTGCAAAATCCTTTGAGAAATCTTCAGATGACAGTTGTGGATCAGCTGGCAAATTAAAGCTTAGATATGTTTTAAATGCGCAAGATAGCAGACAAATCAGTCTCTCAGCTGACAACATTACTGAAAGGCTCTCTTAAAACAGCTCTGGATGGGCTCCAGTATTACACTTCTTTATTCAGTTGTCTCTTCTCATTCTCACAGTTTAGGGTCTTCTGTCATTCTTAGGATGTCCGTGTCTCCATTTCATGCCCGCAGAATGCGTCCATCAGTTACCTTGTTTGAGCCTCATCTGAATTTCCTTTCCTTTTCCTGAAGTATCTTACAAAGGTTGGAACATTTCAAATGTCATAATTTGTTTGAGAGTTAAGTACCTCCTCCTTTCTTTTTCTTCCCCCCCCCCCGATTTTGCTTTATTTGTTCTGTTTTGTTTGTTTTTAAATTCAGGATTTTTGTATTCTATGTGGTTCTGCTTTATGTTGGAGTGTGAAAATGATGTTCTACATCATAATGATTTTATCTTTATTTTGACATCTTTTCTTCTAAGTTAAACTCCTTTGTTAGTGTAGAAATCTCTACTTCATTGCATTTATATATATATATGGCTCTACCTTCCTCTTCTTTACAATGGTTCTTATTTAAATGCAACACTTATTTATTTAAATCCAAGTTAGATCATTACTGCTCAGAATCATAAAGTGTATTGTTGCATATAATAAGAAAAACTGTTGCATTTCTCCTCTATCTTATCTAGTGAAAGCCAACTTTCTTTCCTGTTTCTCTTCTGTTTGAATTAAGCACATTGAAACCAGCTTCAAGAAATGGTGATAGCATGGTATAGTCAGTGGGAAAATATCCTCAGATCTCCAAAGGGAAGAATAGGCATGTGAGAATAAATGGGCAATATTAACAAGTGTTGTTGTATGTGCTAGAACATTTGTATTTTTTGGGGTGCCCTAATAGTTCATCTGACAAAAATACTGATTTTGCATTCTACCCATTACGCAACCAATTTATTTCTGGACATATATATATCCAGCAGCAATAATTCATACTCACACTATTGCCTTCAAAAGCATTGCTGACGAGATTGCAGAATGTTTGTGTTACTCATAGCAGTTAAAGATACACTGATTGTTTCTGAATTAATTAGTGCTTCTTTGTGGTATAGATGTTGGATGTGCATGGACAAGATGAGTATTTGTATCCTATGTCTTGTTCCTGTTCACAAATATTCATTTTGCAGCTTTATCATGTGTAGTGGTAATGTGTATGCATAATGGTTCTGAGAAGTCCTTTTCACAAATCTTAATTATATTGTGCTCCTCATGTAAACTGAAGTGAAAGGTGAAAGAAAAGGACAACACAAATCTGATAAGTTTCCTCTCGAGTTTCTGCTTTAAGTCTCCCTCTCTCTCTCCTTTTTTTTTTTTTTTTGCTGTGATTCTTATAGAATATCAACCACAGTATTGGAATTCCATCTATAATGCTGCCAAACATACAAGGTCCTGCATCTGGGCTGGGGCAATCCCAAGCACAAATACAGGATGGGTGAAGAATGGATTGAGAGCTGCCCTGAGATGAATGACTTGGGGCTGTTGGTGCATAAAAACCCAGCATGAACCAGTAACGTGCACTTGCAGCCCAGAAAGCAAACTGTATCCGTGCCTGCATCAAAGGAAGTGTGACCAGCAGGTCAGAGAGGTAACTCCCCATCGGCTCTTCTCTCTTAAGTACAGTTCAGCTCTGAGGCCCCCAGCATATGAAGGACATGGACCTATTCGAGTGAGTCCAGAGGAGAGCCATGGGGATTATCAGAGTACTGGAGTACTGCTTCTGTGAAAGGAGGTTGAGAGACTTGGGGTTGTTCGACTTAGAGAAGAGACAACTCCAGTAACCTTACAGCAGCCTTTCAGTACCTAAAGGGAGCCTACAGTAAAGCTGGAGAGGAACTCCTTATCAGGGAGTGCAGTGATAGGACAAGGGGTAATGGCTTTAAAGTAAAATAGGGTAGATTTAGATTAGACATGAGGAAGAAATCCTTACCTCAGATCGGAAGTGAGACACTGTAAGAGATTGCCCAAAGAAGCTGTAGTTACCCCATCCCTGGAGGTGTTCAAGGGCAACCTTTGGGCAACCTGGCCTAGTGGAAGGTATCCCTGCTGATCATGGTGGGGTGGAGCTAGGCGGTCTATAAAGTCCCTTCCAATCCAAACCAATCTATGATTCTATACTCCACGTATTCCACCTATGCCTTTCCATCTGTCTATCGATTCAGATGATCTAATTTTAAACCTTATAAAATGAGAGCCACTGTTCAGTTCTGTGCTTGAACTCTGTCTACTTTTAGAGACTTAATCCACAATTAAGGATTGTAAGACAAATTGCTAATAATGAAAGTTGTGATATAATGTCAAATTGGATTTCATGAAGATATAAAATATTTACATATATAAGAATATGGTTTTTTTAATATATCATCATATAAAGCGACAGTTTCGAGGAAGAAGATATAATGTTAATTTAATACATGAAGATGTGGTT
The DNA here is from genome assembly GCA_013396635.1 of Penelope pileata. Taxonomy (NCBI): domain Eukaryota; kingdom Metazoa; phylum Chordata; class Aves; order Galliformes; family Cracidae; genus Penelope; species Penelope pileata. The sequence continues at coordinate 194,517 of WBMW01001153.1, read as the reverse complement.
TCACATGGAGTAGTGTTTAAGGAAGTAATTGGCTTTTGGTCACAATTCTTAAATAAATATTCAAAAAATACTTCATTCTTGTAAATCATATATTAAGCATTTTCTTGAAAGTTTTTTTTTTTGTTCAAAATATTATGGATCCTTCAATGTGCTCAATGGATAGTTTTCTCTAAGTACAGACAGTTTGGTATTATGTTGCTTATATCACTGAATAGCAATTTAATTTCCTCTAGTGTACTGTGGAAAATGCATCTCTCAGACATCATATTGAGAACGTGAGAGAAAGCACAAGTTTATGAACTACTTCTGTGTGGAGCTGGAAGTTTCAGCATTTCAGTTTCTGACAAAGGAAAAGATGTTTCCTTTCTCACACTGAGTTATTGTATATTTTTTAACTAATTAGTGCATGACATACATTATTTGTGTCCAGATGCATATATTTGTATGTGTAACTATACTGTTTCACATTGCTAGCTACAGCAGAAAAGTAATGTAAAAAATAAACGATGTCCAAACTGAATGACTAAGTAGAAGAATAATATCTCAGTTTTCTACACTGTTGTTTCTTTTTAGTACTTTCCCACTCTCTTTTCAAAGTTCTTTTTCCTCATTTTGCTAGTCTGTATGGCATGCAGAATGTTCCACTCCTCTTTCAATGATTGTTGTTCTTTTGTTCTTGTGTTTGCCAAAAAGATAAAAGTTGTTAGAAACTGATGAGGCAAAACTCTAGGTTGTTTAAAATCTACTTACTGGGTTCCTTAGATATGGTATCTACCTGTACTTCTTTATTTCAGCACATTCACTCCCTCTGTATGTATATGAGATATAAGAACATGTTAGTAAGAAAATATATGACCTATTTGTCCCTGCTTCCCCAGATTACATTCTGAAAAAGTCTCTAGAAAAGCATGACTTGTTCTTGCAGTAGTTTTTGTATTGAACATAGCTATTAGCAACAGATCCACATGTGGGGAGATTATTAGAAACCCAGTTAACTCAAAGAGGTGTTCAGTATTTCAGAGTGCTTGTCAGATTGCATTAGGGACACCTTTGGCTATTCCTCCAGCTTACCTATTTCAAAATCAATACTTTTTCTGATTATAAAGTCTTTTTTTTTTTTCCCCCTTTAATGTAGCACTTCAGACAGTTGAATAACAACTTTCTTTTAAAAAATATTTGTCTCAAGGACATTTATAGATTCTCAATTTGAATTATTGTACCAGCACACAGTACAAAGATTTGTTTGAGAAGTAATGGCTTGCATTCACACATTTAAAATGTGTGGCTTTACAGAAAGACTTTGTGGGTTTTACTCTATGTTTTCCCCCCAAAAAACCCTCATGTCCACTGTTTGCATGCATGTTTGGCAGGAGAATTGCTCTTCTGGCCAGCACATACATTTCCTGTGTGACAGGATTGGTGTACCTAGAGCATAGGGTAGGATGCACACAGGCTGTGGACTACAGGCTTGATCTTAGCCAGGGAATATTGTAACATCTCACAGATACCAATGAACTAAGTAGCAGCAGGCAAATTATATATAAACCCTTCAGGTTACAGATAGTGCATCTAAAGCAGCACATGGCAGCAGACAGCTACAAATCCTACTGTTGGGGACTTGGAACCCCGAGTGTGGCATCTGTGCTTTGCAATTGCCAGCTCTGGTCTCAAACAGCCTCAAAGGTTGACTCATATGCAGAAAAAGGCAAAGGAAAATGAAGGCCAAGGGGTCTGTGCACAGTCCTCTCTTGCCAGCTACATGAGGCAGGAGTGCCAAATGCATTTTTGGAGTATTTTAGATATAATCATGTTGCTGAGGTCCGAGGATTTAAAAACATATTTGTGTCAGATGAAATCTGAGTTGTATGCATTGGCTTTATTAAAACTGCATTAGAGATTACATTCTCAAAACACATTATGTTTGAAATAATTTTTAAGGCTACCCCTTCTCTATCTTTGGCCAACTTTCTGATCAATCATTTCACTGCTTACAATAGATGTCAAAGAAGTCAGGAGAGATTTGTGTCAAAAGATCAATAAAGAAGTGAAGACAGAATCCAAGAAGTTGTGAATATAAAAACAAAACTCACACAAATTCTGGTCCTTACTCCACCACCCTTTTTAAAATCATATAAATTGTATGGCAGGAAAGATTTTAAAACTGGAAAACAAAACCCCAAACAATCTACTCCCTCTCCCCAAACTACCGAAGAAAAAGATCAAAAGAGTAATGCAAGAGATGTGCCCCTTGAATTATGTCACATCTTCTTTCTGCCCAAGTGTTAGCTAATGCAACAGAGAGCACCTCTCTTCTCTTTATATGGGTTTGCATGAACTGGGATTTCTGACTTCCAGCTATTCACCACATCTCTACAACTGGAAGTATTTCCTAGAACATGGAGAAGGGAGAGGCAGAAGGTGAAAAAGTCTTGTATTCTTGACCAAAATCTTGAAGTACTGCTGGTTTTGTACAAGCTATTGAAACAAAATTGCGTAGGGAAATAACAAAGAGTTGCTGCGGGTTGCTGGAATAGAGATCTGAAGCACAAGCCTACCTCAGACAAGTGCAGACATGGTCACCTCTAATAAGGAAATTAATTAATGATTAAAGAGCGGATTAGGATTCAAAACATTCAGGCCAGATTCCTCTATTTGACCTAGAGACAATTAATCTTTTTTCTGTCTCATCAAAAACACAGTCAATTTTTTCCTAGTCATTGTGCTATGGCAATACACTATGCCTCCTATTTCATTATGTTGGCCCAAAACATCAGAGGCAGATGTTGGTGATATGGCAGTAGAGGTTGAACCTTCCCACCAATACTCCGTTACATTTTGTTGCTGTGCGACAAATGGCAGCAGAGGGGCAGTCTGACAAATTGGCATCTGGCATGGAGTGTGTATGAAGCAAAAGTTATTGAATATCTGCATGTGGAAAAAATTGCACCCATTGACATTTATCAGCACTTGCTGAACATTTATGAAGACCTAACAGTGGATGTAGGCACAGTGAGGTGGTGGGTGGTGCGTTTCAGCAGTGGTGGCAGTGACAGCGGGGCACCTTCACTGGTGAAGATTTTTATGAGCATGTCATGCAGGCTCTGATTCATCACTGGCAAAAATGCACAGCTAATGGTGGTAACAATGTTGAAAACTAGTGTTTTGTAGCTGAGAATTTGCTCTATCAAATAGTATTATTGTTCTCTTTGCGTCTGTTGTAGTTTCCATGAAAGTAAATAGGAGCCATTACCTTCAGAGTGACCTACATATGTTAAAAATTATCTTCAGTCCAGTGATTCCCACAATATGGACATGTCCATTGTACTGAAAATAAAGCCATGACTTTACTTGTTCTTCTAGCTGTTGTTGACATTTAAATAGCTAACTCAAATTTTTACTGAAAATAAAGCATTTTAAGACACACTTCGGATTTTAGTCAAATGAAGTTGGAATGCTCTTATTCAGGCTTGAGATCTAAGCAAGTTATCTAATCAGAACTGAGACGGTCTTCTCTGTAGGCAACTCAGCTGTCTTGTACTGATGTCTCAAAACAGAATAAAGCAATTTGCCAAGGCGCTTTTCCACTGCATATATAAGCCTCAACTACTAAGTCTAAAGATCTTCCTTCTAGAGAGGTAACAGAGTTGAGATTCATTTTGGTCACATAAGCTTACAATGTAAAAAGATGGCTCGGGAAGTACAGCAATACTTTAAATTTTCCAATTAGAAATACTAACAGCAAAGAAAACCCTCTGCCTAAAAGCATGTTTGAATTCAGAGTTCTACACTGAGCTTTGCATTTCATATCCCCAATAGTGTTCAATCAATGTGAAAAATTTTTCCAGAAGGAAATCATTCATAAAACAAGGCTGGTACCTCTCTCTCTATATAAATCTTTCCATACAGTATATAGACACCAAACAGTTTGACCTAAAATTTTCAGTTTGCCAACTGTTGATGAACAGCCCAACTTAACATTAAATATTAAGTAAAGCTTGTCAGCAAAATTATTAGAAATTCTGATGAAAAATTAACTCTTTGTAAAGCAATATTTCCATGGAAATTTCTGCCAGTTGGAAAATAATTGTCTTCAGCATTTTTTCTCATTATTCTCTTTTATATCTCTGCCTCTTTTTCTCAATGGCCAATACAGAAAGGGTCATGGAGGAAGAGAAACACTTAGCATTAATATTGTTCTTTTCACGAACAAAGTTATAGATTGCTACGAAAGTGTATATTAGTATGGCAAAGTGTATGACAAGGATAGATGCAAATCCAGTCTAAATAGGGATTCTGAGCCATTCTTATATAGGATAACAGCTCATGATAGACACATACATAAATCCAGTATGAGGGAGACCTCAGGTTCCTGAAGGTGTCACTAAAACACTTTTAGTTCCCAAGGCAAATCTATACTGTGGTTTGGGTTCATTTTTTGTTCTATTTACAAATAATATGAGCCTAAGGTATCAGTAACTGTATTTTGAACAGTTCATCAGCTGATAGATTTTGGCTTTGCTGTGATATTCTGATCATTTTGAAGACATGAGTGAAATTATTAGATCTAGTATCCAAATAACTTCCTTCTCAACATAAACAATGCTGGTTCCTAACGACTTTCAAATCACTGGTCTCTGAGTTTAAAATTCTTCCTCCCTCTCTTGCACACAACTGAACAATGAATTAGGTATATGCTGTGCTTAAAGCATTTGCTACTTTCTAAAGTATTAAGCATCAGATGCTACTGCATACAGAAATCATATAGAGCTGATGTTCTGATCCAAGATGCCAATGTCTGACTTCCAACCTACAACACTACAGCATCAGCACTCAGCCTTAAATTCTGTGTTTGCTAGATAGTGCTTAAAATTTTAATTGTAAAACTGCATTTTGACATGCACCAGCACCACAAATAATTCTTACATTGAAACTGTCTGTCTTTTAAAGGTGAAGACAAAGAAATGAAATACAGACAGAGGAAATGGAAGCACAAGGAGAATACAGCAACGTTTGATATATGCTAAAGGGACTTTATAGTGGCAAACACCTGCTATTAAAAAATCAACTATTTTTGCTCTGAAAGTACTTTTCCTTAGATAATGATGATGCTTAGAAGGATGACATCGCTGTATTGCCTTTGATTGAATGCACTTTCTAAATCCTCATTTTCAGGCAACGTCTAGGATTCACAAGTTCTTTTTACGAACCGTATCTAAGACATGGTTTTTGCTATCTATCTGCACAGCTGAAATATCACACATTTCAGTTACTGCAACACCCTTTTTCTCTGACTTTGACATATTCAATCTTGCTCAGCTGCTGTGAAGATCTTTTTACAGGTATGTCATTTTGACCATTTCACCTCTCTCTGCACCTCCTTCTTCTAGCTACTGCATTTCTGTCACTTCAGACATAAGCTCTTGGCTTCACTTTCAAAGTTCTTTCAAAATCCATCCCCACCCTACTAATGACCTTTTCATTCAGTAAAAAGCAGTTGAAAGTAGCTACTGATTGGCACACAAAACTAAGTTAACAGACTTTTAATCAAGTGACCTGATTTCTACCACTGAAAATGTTCCACACATTTCCTCCTTACTCTCTTTTCAGCCCTGTCATTAAAACTTGCCTTATCATGATGCCCTGAGAGAGATAGGGACATAGAAGTGGCAGTCTTTTATTTGCCCAATATCACATCATTATCCCCCCATTTGTGTCTGTCTGAGTGAAAGTTCTTTGCAATAAGGAATAGTATGAGGTTTATGTTTTATCCTGCAATGACATCCTAGTCATTATTAGTACTATATTGAAAAGCATAACAAATATGAGAGAAATCTATGAGAGCTTCTTGAAAGTTTTCCCGTACTTTCTGCATTCAGTGATTTGAACAATGTTACATTTCCTGGACCTTCTGCTCGTTGGATATTGCTGTTAGCTTCTGCCTTCACCTTCCAGGCTGAATATTCATTGGATTCAAACGGACCGTCCTAAGATTTCTGTCTTGTCTCTGTATAACTGTCAGAGCTGAGCCTGTCATCAACATTTACACAGAATGGCTGGGTGCTTCTTAAATGCAGAATTTCAGGCATAATGATTGTATCTAAATCAGAGATTTCCTCTGAACTGATACCATATGCAGTGTAACTGGCCAGCTCCTTCTGTCTTGCATCATTGCTCAGATAAAAATGAGGTAGTTCAAGTATTTTATGGGAAGAATATAATGCCTGTAAAATTTATTTCTCTCTTCACACAGCGAAAATATACTCCAGGGTATACCAGAGAACAAACTTGCACAGCTCATAAGGAACACAGTACATTGAATGCAGGTCGTTAAATTAGCACTTTCTAAACTGTCTAATCCGATGCAGCAGGCAGCTGTGACTTTTACAAGTATTTGACTGTTACAGGTGTTAGTTATTAACGTTTCCCTTCTTTCTCTCCTCTTGCTTGTGCTTTTTAAACCATATTCTTAAAGACATTTCTAACCACAGATGCTGTCACACTTCTGGCCTTTTCCTGATGAGTATGAATATTGCAGTACATGGCAGAAAAAGCACAAAGTGTTGCGATGACTTGACTTGGGGTGTTATGATCCTTAATGTTGTAATTGCTGTCTTTTAAAGACCAGCATTGAAGAAAATGCAGATCTTTAGCTACTCTGAAAGAGAAGATTTAACTGAAAGCAAAATGCAACAAAAATACAACAACAAAAAAATACTCAAACCACCAAACCTTAAAGTAATGGTCAGAAGTCACTAGGTGGGTAGATGTGTACGAACATGAATGTAATCTTAGATCTTATTCCTACTCAAGTAATGAGTTTAGGTGAATCACTGAGAGTGATGTTTGGAAACTGTCATATATTAGTGAGTATCCATACTTATATCCATGTTTCCCAAGAGCTACTGAGATAAATAAGAAGGTGAATGAAGACCTTTAAGCACATATAAATGAAAATTTGGGTTGGATCTGAAGTTCATTACAAGTAACGGTAGCTTTTCAAATTGTGTTAACACCTCAAGAAGAACATCTTGGTGTCCTGGATTTCTGATCTTGCAGATAAATTGTTATTTTGTGTATCAGTGTATGTCTCTCAGCAGGACAGGGAGTTGGACACAAAAATGATATGTACATATTTATATCTATAAAAAAAGTAAGAATATTGCCTGGGCAGTAACCAGGCTCTGGAAAATGGAAACTTTTCTGACATCTTTAACATACATGTAATTTCAGTTCAGTAATGATGTCTGGCCCCTTCATCTGCAATATATTAATGGAAAAAGTGAAGCACGTGTTACTCGTAAAATTTTAAAGATCAGTGTCAGGTTTCAACTTCCTGACTATGGAAATAGGATAAATATTGACTCAAAAAAATTTGGCTCGCTATGTACTTAAAAGCACTATATGTTTGTCTATACTACTTGGAAAATAAAGTAAAATAAAATAAATAAAATAAATTAATCATTTTTCAGTAGTGTTAAGAGTAATTGTAGAGTCAAGAAAACCATGAGACAGTGACCTCAATTGTATTTCTGGTTGCATACCTGCTTTGTGCAGTAAACTCTATGTCTAGAATCCTTTCTCCTGTTGATAAGTACACTGAGTACAGAACAACTTTTACATCTCAAGTAAATTTTATGCATGGAAGTCATCTTGGAAGTCATCTATAAATTTCTTGACATTATGTCACTTAAGAAACATGAGTTTTCAGAATGAACACATCCGTATTATTTAGTGAACATTTACAACGAAAAAAGTGAGAATGAGTTCAGTTGCTGGTTGTAACTTACCTTAAAGCTGCACATTTTTCATTCAAATCCTCTTTCAGAAGTACAGCGAAATAATTTTAATACACAAAATTACAATTAAACATTAAGTGGTAAGATTTAGAATTTCTATCTAATATTGGGAGCTGAGGACTGAAGTATCATATAATTGTTCAGAAAATCAAAGATGCATGGAAGGTTCTAATGAATGTATGAATCCAATATACTTGGTCTAAAACATGTCTCTTCATATGAAAAAAAGATCTCGTGGTATATACAAAAAGATAAACAGAGGATGCTTTTTCATCATCCCAGAAAGATAATGTTCTTTAGCACATACAGATCAATCTACTCCATTTTTGAAGTTATCAAAGACAGCGGCACAGAAAGGAGTGTGTCGGGGAGTGAGTGAAATTCATGTTATCCCATTAAAGACTAAGTAAAAGCCTGTTTGAGAAAGGTCATCTTTTTGCTGGAAATGCAACTGGATGTTTGATGAGGTGAATTTGAGCCTCCAAGATAGTCTGGGTAGCAGCTTAGTTTGTTCCTTTCCTATGGTACGAACTATATATATCACTGTAGCATGGACTGGTGCCTGGCATAATCAGCAATGACTAAAGATAACCAGATTTATTTGTACGTGTATGATTTGAAGAATGTAAAACAAGAGATCTTGTTTTTTTCTTTTTGTTTGTCTGTTTTTCTATGACATTTGCATTTCAGTGTTTGGGTCAAAAACTTGCACAAGGAGACAGCAAAATTTTCACTTAAACATACTGTTGTTTGTTCTAGGTGACTGGCTTCCTATACTAAGTAGTTGTTTTGCCTTTGATCCTTAATCTGGAGACTGAATCTTCTACAGAAAGAAATAGATTCAGACCAAGCATCTCCATGCACATTTATGACTAGGTTACAAATGAAAGTCTGAAATGTTGAAAACATGGTAGAATTATTCCACTGTTCTAGATTGAAATACGTAGTTGAAAGACTGATTTTCTGCATACTTCTAGCTGTAGTAATTACGTACACATACTTTGGAAGAAAATATTTTCAAGTTCAAAATATACATTGTTTCCCTGATTTATTTATTTTTTTAGGTTGTTTTGTTTTTCATGGGAGGAAAACTTCTCTTTATATGGTGTACAAATTAGTATGTGAAAGAAGGTAACGTGTCTGGACACCTAGAAAATAAAGGCGGATGCTTTGACATTCAAAGACAGCACAAAGTGCTCTTTTGACCAGCTAATTAAGCATAATCAGGTTTTTTATTTTGCTTCATGTGCAATTTGTGACTTTGAGTTTACAGCTGGACAAGGTGGATGTCATGACATCACTTGACAGTCTGTTTCAGAACAGTAAGCGTATTTCTGAGTCATTGCATGGCATAAAAACACGGACTGTTGCATAGATAGCAACAGTATTTATAAATATATTGACATAAATATCCATATAAAGACAGCATGTGCAGGTCGTAGGTAATAACAACTACAGAATAACTTAAAGTATCTTGAGGTTTGTTTCAGGATAGAAAGTATCATAATTTTCTTTTTTAGCAAAACACAGACGAAGTTCATGAGAAGTATCCTGTATATTCTCTGCTGCACTCTACCATCCTTAATTCCTTCAACATATCAAAGCATATTTGTGGGACAGTCTGATTGAATGCTAGCTGTACTGACAAATGTTTATATGCTCCTATGCAAGGTGATTTTTCTTCTTTTTCTATAAACTTTTATACAGAATGAAAAAGTTATGCTCAGATTAAAAATTATCAGTTTTCAAAATAAAATTTTCTGCAGCACGAAATAGAGAATTTATAAGAAGCAGTTATTTGATTTTGAGATCGTATTTATCTAAACAAAAGACACTGCCCGTAAATTTACTTTCTAGAGATTGTGTAGCTTTTTTTTTTTTTTCCAACTAGTGTAAAACCCAGAGTATACGATTGTTAGGAGACAGGTTTAAAACAAAGCCTGGTTGAGGTATTTCTGTGGAAATTTTGGAGGATGATTTTTACAATTCTTTCTGATTTTCTGATTTCTGTACATGACTGGAAATAATAATTATGTTATAAATGTGGAACTTAAGACTGGGGGAAATGTCACTGCAGTGTTTCACATGGGCTGTAATAGAGGTGTCTCAATTTTTGCTCTCTTCTCTAAGGCTGACTTCATTGTTGGCAGAAATCCAGCATGGCTCACCATGGCTTCTGCGCTTTTGTTATTCTTTATATTGAGATAAAATGGCAACTTGAAAGATACTTTGAATCATACTTAGAATAGGTGCATCCAAAATATGGTAGAAGTAACTCTAAATCAGTATTTCTGATTTTAAAAAAGACTTATTTCTTTTCCTTAAAAAAAAAGAGGATTGTTTGTTTTTTCCATGGGAACAAAGTCAAACATGTCCAAATAGCTCTTGCTCCCTTAATCACTCAGTTATGTCCACAGTCTTTTTTACATTACTCTATTTTTAAGATATGTTTATTCCATAAAAAAAAAAAAAAAAAAGAAGAAGAATTCATACAGTGTCTAAATGTTAAAGGATGCAAAAAAACCCCAAACAAACCAAATCCATGAACTTCAGCCCAGTCATATGCACAAATCTTCCTGAGACTGCATCAAATACGAGTAGTATAATCAGTTTCATTGCAGAAATGAATAATGTTATGCCTTAACACTGTGCATTTCCCAAGAATATAGTTCACTAAACATTTTAATTTTTTTGTTTTGGCAAGGAGGAAGAGAATGAGATGAAGGAGGCTTGTCTTGAGTAGCTTGTAGTAATTCTACTTGTCTGACTAACTAGAGTTCCAATTCAATTGTAAGACTAGTTTAATAACACCCATTTTCTAAAAATCCATGTTAGCGGGTGTTAATTATGCTATTAGTTAAGACCTGATTCATGCAACAGCTGTTCTACTTTTTTTCACCCACAAACTGGCATGCCCATAATTACTTGTGCTGACCCGTTTAGTCTTTTACAATGTCATAACATTAACTTTGCTCAGTCAATGAACATGATGAAAAACAATGTTTTTGAAACCTTTTTCAATAGCTTATACAAATCAAGCTTTTTTAGTTGTGAAAGTGTAAGCTATATGACCAAACACTACACTGCTTACTCTTTGAACATTCTTCTGTTGAATGTTCTTTGGTAATATGTATCTTACATTTTATAAATGGAAATGTTTCAGACTACATTCTGATTAATTCTTGAGTCTCAAAAATAATCTGGTGATGAGAAATCCAGTACCATATCCCTTTTACACCTACTGACTCAAACAGGAATTGACTTAATTTTAGGTGCAGGAGCAAAACATGTCTGAGTCCTCAGAAAGAGTTTCTTAAGCTGAAGATAAGTTGCCAGTGAAACACTGAAGAAAAGAGCTAAGTGTAGAGAAACTCTACATTTGGAGCTATTTAGAATGGATAAGAATTATCTTTACATTGTTTTCCAAGCTTGTTTATGTAGAGGCAAATATCACTACTTTAGCATTCTTTCCAAATTCGTCTCCAAGGTTAACTAACCATCCATGTTTAATCATCACTGATAATGAGATTTGTAAACTATCAATTCCTTAACTAGATATCTATGAATAGGTCTATGCATAAAGCAGTCTAGGAGGAATTTGATTTTTTTTTTTAATCTAAAGAGATAGAAAAAGATGATTGAATTTTTTTTTTTAATGTACTTCTGAAAATTTCATTGGTTTCACTATGCAAACAGCAATCTTGACATCCACGGAGTAAGCAATGGAAAAGAAACTCAGAATCTCTTCTGTTTCCTGCAGTATCTGAATAATCTTTACTTAGCACTGATTGATGCAGTGTAGGTATTCAGAGCATGCGTCTGAGGACTTCTCACACTGGGGTCCATGGAACAAAGGGAGTAAACTGAATCTCCAAACCGTGCAAACTGTCATTTCCAGATACACCCTCATCATCTTTCTAAGAAGAATATAACAGGTTACATTTCTAAGATTTCTTCTATTACAGTGATTCCCAAATTGCCTTAAGAGGACTCCAAAGCAAGAAAACTGAAACAACAAAGAGCCGAATTAAAAATAAAATTGAAAAAGTAACTTGCAGAAAAAATGGTGGTACTAAAAGGAAAGTGTTATAAGAGCAGTCTGGAGCTGCATAAGAAAAATTTAAATGGATGTGGACAACAAGCAAAAGCCTTCAAAATACTGGAATTAGGAATAGTCCAGAAATGAGCTGTTGGAAAGAGATACAAACTAATGGAGTAACAAATAATTAGCATGGCTTCCCTAGGGTTCTAGGAAAGACAAAATCAAAACAAGTATCCTTCATCCTGTCTCATCTATTTATTCAAGGTTGTGTCTACATGACTCCCAGAAGAAACAAACTAAAAAGACCCTCTCCCAAACCCTCCCCAAAACCCAGCCACAAACTTTGAAATAATATTTGAGCCAACAAAGCCTATCAAATTTGAACTCTAATGGAAAAATTAAAAACAATACTCAGAGACTCTCCTCTTTAGTTTGCCTCTGCTTCCTTGTTTACCTAGATCCAGTTTCCTTGAATGATATCAGAAAATAAGAAAATCAGAAATTTCTTAGTGATATCAGAAATATTCTAAGAAATGTTCTAAGTAGCACTAGATTTAGACCAAATAACTCCACTTACCAGCTCTACACTTTTGCAGATCTCTCATAGCAAGAGATTCTATGGCTGACACACGGAATAAAACTGCATGGAAGAATACAGTCATGTTACTCAAACACTCCCTTTTGATCCTTCCTTCTCTTCTTCCTTTGGGTTTTCAAATTATAGAAGAAACTTGGCAGTCTGGGCTCCAGCCACTGGACAGAGACTTTGAGCAACGGTAGCTGAGGGAGGCAGCTGCCTCCATCACTTCACACCAGGTGCAATATTATATTGTAGGCACATTCACCATCTTGTATAAGCAGCTGATTGGTTGAAAGTAAGGAGGCACACAGATGATTCTATTATCCCCTTCTGAAGAATAAAAATATCACTGTTAATATGAATATGTTACTCAGCTGGGGAGAAAGAAAGCAGAGTCTAACTGAAATACTACATACCTAAAGGAAACACTGACATCAAGTTAATGGTATTTTGAATCAAATGTTAAACAATTTATTTTGTATAACTTTATTAATGATTTGTTTTGAAGAAAGAGTGAAACAAATGCACATCTTGCAAGAGAATGATCGTAAAAAAAACCAAATTTATAAATTCTTCTGATAAAATGGTCAATGTGGTAAACACATAAACCTATTCTTCTCATTATTCAGAACATCTCTTCTGACAAAGAAATTGGCTTTATTTTGTCACCTCATTTATCACAGAGAGAGAATTAAAAGAAAAAAATAAAAAGGAAAAAAGAGAGAAATACCGAACCTTGCCCTAAAGCCTTTTTCAACTAACTTCAAATTAGAGTTCTACTCTGATGTCACCCAGTTTAGTGATCTGTTTCACCTTTGCAATTTCAAAACTTAATTACTACAGGTAGATCTAAAATACAGAGTTCTGCTAAATTACAAGTGTTACTTGGTGCAATTGTTGGGTAACATCAACTTGCATCTACAGTAAAACACCTGTTTTACTACCTGCTTATGATGTCTAGTTTTTCTCAGGTCAGATTTTTTCCTTTCTTAAGTTGAAGTTTTAAAATATAAAGAATATTACTGCAGAATCTCAGCTGTGTTCTAAAGTTCTTTGAGCAGAGTCGTTTGTCAAAATAATTGCAAATATTTATTATCAATTATTGTGGTTTAACCCAGCAAGCAGCTAAATACCAGTCATTCTCTCACTTCCCCCAGGTAGGATGAGGGAAAGAATTGGAAACAAAATAGAACTTGTGGGTTGAGATAAAAACTGCTTATTAAGACATAAAAGGAAAATGGAAATAAAAATGCAATGGTAGCAGTACGTATGTATATACATCCACAGTGCAATTGTGCATCCACAGTGCAAAAAAGTACTCAACACTCATTGACCAATGCCCAGATAACAATACAATTGCCTGCTGAGCAACACAATGTAACATCTCACCACCTGCTAACCAACACCTAACAACCTCTGCGCAGATCCCCACAGTTTTACAACCTTCTGTGTGATGTCACATGGTATGGAATAGCCTCCTCCCTAGTTCAGGCTAGGTGTCCCACCCTCTGCTGCTGCACCATAAAGGCAGAGGCTCTTCCCTGTGTAGCAGCCTGGCTTGGTCCTGGGTATGCTTCCATCACTCAGCAGCAACCGAAAAATTGGTGCTCTATTAACAGTCTCAGCTGAAGCCATGACACCAATGTCTTGTGCTTTAGTTCAAGTTGTTAGTTCTAATATCTGTTATATAATTTGGCAAAACAGGCAATGTGTCCTTTTCTTTCACTTTGTAAAAGTTTTTGGCTTTTCCCTAACTTCCCATGACAATTGTCTTTATGTGCTGCAGCCAGGTTCTCCCACTTAGGTCTTCATCAGTGACAGAAAGAATATTTACAACTCTGAGGAGATTTTACACTCTCCTGCTGAGGCACCCTATTTTCCATCTCTTCCAGCAGGTCCAGGGCAATGCTGCATGTTCACAGCCAGAGCAAGCGAAGTTGTGCTCTGGTGTCTCTGACATGTTTCAAAGCAAATTCTGTTTTCCAGAAGGGATACACAATCAGGATGCATTCTTGTGGATGTACAGGAGCTGAGGGCTGTATTTAATCCTTTCAGGTCAGTGTTTTTTCACTAAGGGAAGAGAAGGAAACACTCTGTAGGCAGTGGTATTGGTTCCAGCCATGAGACTTGTTATTTTTTCATGATTTGAGCTGTTCTGGTTTGTCCATCCTGATACAAGCCCAGCATCTGTCCTACACCTCTGTCAGCAGTCAGAAGAGGAGACCTAGCCCTGTGGACACTCAGGCCAGGAACAGGGCACATAAATGCTCACAGCTGTCTTTTTGCATCTTGAGAAGTTCCTTGGATCCCTTTTTCATGTCTCTGTGCTTTTTTGTGAGGTGTTTTACCTCATCTTGTTCTGTAATCCATCATGCTACGTGCATACCCTGTGGCTGTTTCATTTAAAATGTCACTGGGTAACACAGTGGCTTGTATAACGATGTGGGTGATAAATGGGAAGTTTATCCCCAGAGCATTTTGTTTTAGATTTATAGCTGCCTAAAATCTAGGAGATAAGGGTCTGCTCCCCTTTCTCTCACCACCCTGATTCTTCATCCTCTACCTTCCTCCATGCAGCACTTGATAGCAGACACTATGGAGAGAATGGCTGGCCCATTCTGGCAGAGAGAGGAAGAAAAAAGAGGATTGGATGTATCCTTTATTGTGCAGATGACTGAGCACTGGCACAGGTTGCCGAAACAGGTTGTGAAACCTCATCCTTGGAGATCTTCAAAAGCCCTAAGGATGTGGTCCTGGACAGCCTGCTCTGGGTTTTCCTGCTTGATCAGGACGGACCAGAAGACCTCCAGAAGTCCCTTTCAGTGTCAGTCATTCTATGATTCTGTGATACAGACTCAGGGCTATCGACTGCAGGGCATGGAAAGTAGCAGAGAGTGAGTCTTCTGTTACAACAGGTCTGGTTGCTTTCCTGAGTGTTATTTATGTATCCATGATCTGCATACCTACATAATCCATAAATAAGTTCAATGCATTTGCAGAGACAACGGTACTTCTACAGGGGCTGCTTATGGGCCATATTAAACCTATGATCTAACTGCTTCTCCTTAAATTAATCCAACTTGTGATCATTTGCTGTTCCCTTTTTGATGTGCTCTTGTTATCTCTGCTGATTATTCACATCTCTGGGCTTCCCCCACTCTCAAATTGAATCCTAAGTATACTTTTCTTCTACCTCATCATGTTACCATTCCTCTTAATTATATCCTAGCATTACTTCTTTCATTTCCTTCCATCTCTCTCATCCTTTTACCTTTCTACTCTTTTGCTGCTGCTACAAACTCTATTTTCTCTCATTTCTCTCTCCTGCTTGTTTTTCTCACGCATAGAAACCTTTCTCTGCTTTTCCTGCTGTTAGTGATACTTATTTATCTTGATCTGCTCTTGTTCCTTCCCAAAGTTTTCTTACCTCCCAGTTACAATTCTGTTTCGGAATCACACAACTCCTGCCAGTTCCTCCTGTTCTGTTGCACCTGAGGAACGTCTGCTCAGTCTCAAAATGTCATAAACTTATGACATTTATCTTGGTATCTTTCTCTCTTCTTTTTTGAAGCCTTTCCTTTGTGCAGACCCTGCTCTTTAGACTCTTCCATATGCCTTTATTCTGAAACTGTAGCTGCTGAAAAGTTGTATGTCATTTTTTTTTTCTTTTCATATATAGTTAACTAGGAGAATGTGAAATTTTCTGTTTGCCATGCAATTGCATTCAGAATCAGCAGATAGAGCAGAGTTGCTTAGAATTAGCACCTCTACAGTTTCCTAACACAAAAATAATTGTTTCTACACTGGCTTTAGAACTCAAATTTAATTCTCCCTTTATTAAAAGACTGAGCTTAGGCTTCCTTTCTCCTACAGTTGTTTATCTTCCTGTCAACTGAAATTACCTAAAAGAAGATTACATCTACTGTGATACTCATATGCAAGGTGTTACTGGGGGGCAAATATAGTGTTTTTCTTAGCATGTTAGAGGTAGACATCCTAAGCAGTGTAGAATGCCTTTTTTTATACATAATTTTGTTTTAGTAAGGATATACACAGGGTAGCTCTTTTCTTTCTGAAGCTTTTGGAAGTGCAAACTAGGACTGACTTTCTGAAAAATCATGACATTATTGATTATTTGGTACTATAATGTACTGTTGATTTATATATGTAATTTTATGTATTTGTGCGTGTTTGTTCTCACAAATAAAAATAGGTTACATGCAATTATCTCTTTCTATATATGCACATATATATGTGTCTTTTTATGCTTTGTGTTGAATTTCTTTCATTAAGGGAAGAGATATTTAGTCCTGTGCTACCTATTTCTCTTAGTTTATAATAGTAGAACTATGTCTTAGTTTTGCTTCCTCCTATCACTGTCAAATAACAGCTATTGATCATCCTGTGGGTGGACTCAAAGTTGCATTTCTGCACTTGAGTACAGGAAAATATTTTATTGAATGAGAAGCTTTTGTTTTGAGTTAACCTCATTTAATATTTTACAGATGTTGCTCCAAAAGTAATTCCTCCTATTTTTTTCCATGGAAATTGCAACAGATACAAAGAGCACAATAACACTATTTGGTAGAGCAAATTCTCAGCTACAAAACACTAGTTTTCAACATAGTCACCATCACTAGCCAATTCTTGAGGTTAAGCTGATTGAGATGCTCTTCATTTCATGGTGTGACAGCTGCGCATGGCCATCTGGAATGTGGCTTGTCTTTCAGTTTGCTGCCCCCACTGCTGAAATGTAGCATCCACCACTTCATTGTGCTCATCCACTGTTTGGTCTCCACAAACATTCAGCAAGCATCGATGAATGTCAATGGATGCCATTCTTTCTGCATGGAGGAATTCTGCACCTTTGCTTTGTATACACTTTCATGTCAGATGCCATTTGGTCAGACTGCCCCTCTGCTGCCATCTGTCAATGGAATATTGGTGGGAAGGTTGAACCTCTGCTGCCATACTCCCAATATCTGCCTCTGATGTCATGAGTCAACATAATAAAATGGGAGGCATTGCTTTTGCTACAGACCTTGTAAAATTAAATGAGATAAAATACTGTTTTCAATTACTCAAGGTTTTTTTTTTTTTTTCCACATACCATTTATAACTACATGGCCAAATCTTATTCCTGCTGTATATTTTTGGATGCCCTATAGCAAAAATAACTTGTATAACTCAGAGTAATTTGGTTTAAATGTCATGATCCTTAGAGTAATCCAATAAGCAACAGTTAGTCTCTCCGCCCAAACTCAAGATAGATTGAAAATATTTTAATCTTCATTAATGCTCACTACTGATGTATTTATTAGTCACATACTCATAACATTGAAGTACTCTGAAAAAGATACTGTAAAAGAACTACAGAGAAGTCTTGAAGGAAAAAGATCCTTAACAGAGTAAAGAAAAGCTATAATCTATTCTATTTGAAAAATAGAAGCTTAAAACTGTGGTTTTATTTCCACCTGCATTGGAAGGAGATTTCTGATGACAGATTGCTCTTCATTCTATGCAAAAGGCATACTGAAATCCAGCAGTTGGATGAGGAAGCTAAGCAAATGCAGATTAGAAATAAAGGACCTGTTTTTGTTTTTTAAAAATAGAAAACAAATGACAATTATTTAGTGGAAGGATTCAACTACATTTACGGTAAATTTTCTGTCAGCTCTTGTTTCAATCAAAACTAGTGTGTCTACTCTGAAAGTTAATCTCTCTCCTTACATTGACTAAAGAGACGGCAAGGCTCTTAAGTATCTAAAGTCAGGTTAAACAAATTACGGTTGAAATATCAATGTCCATGTAAAGAACAAGATATTCTTAAAGTATTATACTGAAAACCAAATTTAGAGCTTTATTTCTGTTATCTTCTAGATATAAAACAGAAAGTAATTTATGGTCTGGATTTTTGAAGTCTTTTTTGTATTGATAAACAGCTGTACAAATTATCAAACATAATTCCTAGATCTAGTCTAGTGGTTAGTGCTTCACTAGTATGCTTAAGAGCTCCATGATCTACCTTATAGTTATTTAGAACATCTCAAAACTCTACTCCTTACCTTTTCAGTATAATCTGTGAGAAATTTTACTGGCTGGAAATTTTTCTGTGAGAAATTTTACTTGCTCTTTTTAACCAAGATGATAATTCAAATTCTCATTGGCTAAGCAGATAGGAATCCGAAGAAGGGCTTCGAAATTTTGTCTAAATTCCAAAGCACTATAGGTAGGGCTTGCAGAGACTCCAAAGAGAGCCTCTTATCTTTCTCCATTATTGTTAAATTTCAAATTTGCATGATAAAAATACAAGTAAAGAAATAACACAAGCCACTTTGGTCTCAATGTAAAAGAAACATGATCGAAATACAACTCAGAAAAGCAAGAAACTCACATAAAAAGGAAGAAAATGGAACTAAGAGATTACATATGCATAAACGCGTAAACCTAAGAAACTGATGAAATATGCCAATAAACAAAGACTATCTTACAATGGCACCATATCCCACAAAGGAAATAAATCATTATCTGATTACATTCAGTGTTCAATGAGAAAACAATTCACTTGTGGATATATGATAGTCAACCTCTAGCAGAATTAGACAATCTCTAAAAAAACTTCTCCCCTCCTTTGACCTGCTTGGTGAACAAAGATTGACCTGTTCTGCATTTTGAAACTGATATTAGGCAACAATTATTTTTGAAATTGACTGGCTCTGGGTCAAGTTGAAATGATTTGGAAGTAAATCCTGAAGGAAATATGGTTTAAAAATCATCAGGAAAATCTATAAGTGACTCCAAAACAGTGGAAAAAAGTTATAAAACAGGAGCAATTAAAAAAATATGACAAGCAAAGGAGACAATAGCTAATATGCATCATAAACTACTGTTCAGCATCCCCTGCCCTCCTCTTGTTTTTCTTCCTTTTTCAGTTTTAGCATTTGAAAACACTAAGGAGAGGTTAGAACTACAAATTTTTCTCAACGTAACATACTAGAAGTTCCTTCAAGGAAAGGAGAGTACCTTTTCCAAAACATTTTTATTGTCTGTAAGATTTCTTTACTCAGTGGTAATAAGTAAAATACAGGGATAAATAGTCAAATATATGTTTCTGGATGGAATTTTAACCATGGACAACATAGCTGGAAGCAGACCATAAGGAGGGAAAGATGTGGAAACTTTGATGTCATAAAAAGTTGAGAATTCTGATTCATCCTTCAGGCATGCTGCATTTGACACAGTAGAAGTGCATAATCGGATTCAGGAACTTGGAATTTCTATTATTATGTGTACTTATATGTAGATACATAGCAGGAGTGAGTCCTGTGGATGTGATGAGGAAATAAACACGTGGTTTTACTGAGTGGTGAAGCCACATCCTCATATCAATTTGTGCGAAAGAAAATGATAGAACACATTTGAGCCAAGTAAACAACAAACACTGAGGCTGCTGCTGTTGGCAGAATCAGTGTGGAGAAGTAGTAGGGAAGATGTTGAAAGACAAGAGTAAATAGTGAGAAAAGAGGATTTACACAGGTAATTCTTCTCATCTTCTCGTTACACAACATACTAGACATCATCAGAATATGCTTAATGCATACCAAACATGTCCATCCACCTCCATTCACAAATCTATACTGAAATGATAGTGCCCATTTTTCATGATACATAAGCGACCCAGGAGCTGGTTCTGATGCCCTCTTAGGGAATGGTATGTAATAATTGAGACATTCATCTAGTGTTTAGGATCCTCTATGAGTAGATCAGAGAAGAGATTTCAAAACCTCTCAGGCTAAGGAGGGCCTTAGCCTTGGATAATCCTCATCCTTATCCATTGGATAAGCTGTCCAATGGCTGAGAATTGTATAAATGATACAGATTGTTGTCATTCTCAAGACAAAACAAAAATAAGATCTTCCTGCTGGAGTATTATTTCTATTTAAATTTTCATGCTAATTTCAGTGAGGTTTTCATTGTGCTGTTGTATTTTGTTAAACAAGAACTGTATTCTGCTGAAGAGATGGCTGCAGTTCTGTAGTGCATGAAAGTGTTCCTGGGTATTTTATGCCGTTTGAATGATCCATATAGCATGCTAAGAAAGTGTACTGAAATCTATTTCCATGACAGGTGCTAGACAAAAGAATAACCTCCATAATGCAATTAGAGTTTCTTCCAGATTAAATGATCTGTATGAGACCAAACTCTTGGTATGATGTTTTTAATCAGTCTGTTAGAGGCTGCTGTAGTACTTAGTGATGCTTCTAATTTAATAGCAAGATATTCATGCTTGTTTTTACTGAAAGGTAAATTTGATTTTTAACAGATTGCTTTATGAGACAACAAGAGAAAAAATCTTATGTCCTGTTAACAATAATCATGTCTAAAAACATTACATTCTTATGTGAAGATCCCCTGCAATCAAATAATTTTAATGCTATACAATCTATTTTTAGGAGAGGCCCTTACTATTTCAGTGCCATCTCAAATATGTGTGGCAGGTGGCCATGTAATTAAAACAATGACAAGAAATAGTGGTATTTCTGAGCCCTGATATTACACAATTTGCTTCATTTTTCCTCCCAAATTTTCCTTTTACACAGATGGTGGTTTAGTTTACCCCTGAAAGTTTTACCTTTGAAAGATATTTTTATTTTCTACAAGTGCACCTTCAGGCAATAGCAGCAGGGGGACAAATCCTTTATTTTACGCTGTCAAAACTGATATGCTGTGAGATATTCACATTACTTTCTAAAATGCCAGTCAATGGCTTTGTGTTTGGAGCAGTGTGAATCACTGAGAGACTCAGAAAAAGCAGTCTCTGAACAAGTAGCAACAGAGTGGGTACTGGGGGAGAAGTAGGGGGGAGAAAATAAGGAAAACAAAGTAAAAAGAGTCCTTTTTTTATTGTTACCTTTGAAAGTTTCCTAATGAAAGGAGATGATTCAGGAACTTTGTAATAGTGTGCCTGGCTACTTAGCTGTAGCAGCAGATCTGGAATGAAGCTTACTCGGCACAAATTGTGGACCTTTCAGACCTCATGTATCATTTCTCATCTACTGAGCTTCTCACATTTGTAGAAAATAAAACTGAGAATAAAAAAATCAATTTTTTTTTTTTTAACATTTTGAGTCCAAAAAGAACACATACACACATATTCTCGGAGACGGAGAAAGATTTTTGCACAGGAGTTAACAGGGCTGATCAATAAAGCTTTAAATTAGATTTGAAGGGGGAAAGGAATAAAACCAGGCTTGTCAGTGCTAAACTATGGAATGGCATGCCAAAATTTGAGGGACTGTGTGCTACTAAGATCCTTCAGTCTGCTCCACAAGGCGCTGAGTACAATGAAACACATTTGAAATGTTTCTAGAGCAATGCACACAACGTGAGGAACAAACAAGAGGAGCTAGAAGCCTTGACTTAATCCCAGAGCTATGAAATCATTGACATAAATGAAGGTGGAAAGAGTCCTGTGGCTGCTGTGTCATAATGGATAGTTCTGGGCTCTTCACAGGCAAGATACGTGAGGCAGGAAGTGATGCTATGTGTGGGGGAAGAGTTTGGCTGTATGGAGATCACAGTTGGCAGTGACACAGTTGAAAGCCTCTGGATAAGGATAAAGGGACAAGCAAATAAAGAGGATGTCATTGTGGGAGTCTACCACAGGTCACCAGAAAAAATGATTACATCAATGAACTATTCTTTAAGGTACTAAGAGATGCATCTAAATCAGCTGCCCTTGTAGGGGACTTCAATTTGCCAGACATTAACTGGGAGCAGCACATAGCTGATAAAAACAAGTCCAGGAGATTCCTATAACACCTTGATGATAACTTTGTGGTACAGGTACTAAGGGAGCTGACTGGGAAAGGTGCTCTCCTAGATTTGTTACTTGTGAACAGAGAAGGTTTCATGGATGAAGTGGCCACTGGTGATTGTTCTGACCGCAGTGAACATGAAGTAGTGGAGTTCAGAGTCTTTGGAGATAGAAGGAAAACTGCCACCAAAATTTTGACTTTAGAAATGGAGATCAGACTTCAGACTGTTCAGGAGACTAGTTATTAAGGACATCATGGAAACTACTTTTGAAGGTGTTGGAGTCACTTTTTAGGTACCACTTCTTAAAAGCACAGGAACAGGCAATTCAAAAGTAATACAGATGGGGCAGAAGGATGACATGTCTAAGCAGAGATCCTCTTCTTGAGCTTAAGTGGAAAAAGGAAGTGTAAGACCACTAAAAATTAGATTGGACACGGTAGGATTAAAGAGATGCTGTCCTTTATTGTAAAGAGAAAGTTTGTGTGGCGAAAGCTCAATTAGAGCTGAAGCTGGCCAGTACCATGGGGGACAATAAAAAGGGCTGTTAAATTTGTTAACAGCCAAAGGAGGATCAGAGAAAATATTGGTCCCTTGTTTAATGAGGATGAACATCTCATAAATAAGGAGATAGACAATGCAGAGATATTTAATGCTTTCATTGCCTTTGTCTTCAATACCAATGATAAGCTCTGGGCCCCCCTGGAGTCCCAAGTTGGAGGACTGTGACTGAAGGAATTAAAAACTCCCAGCCAACTCTGCACTTGTGGAGGACTTGTTGCTCCGTTTGGATGCATATAAGTCTTTGGGGCCCAATGGGATTCATCCCGCAGCACTCAAAGAGCTGGCTGATGTCATCACAATACCTCTATTTTTCATCTGTTTTGGGAATCCAGAGAAGCCTCAGTTAAGACAGCAAACATTTTTTCTATATTCCAAATAGGCAAGAAATAAGACTGTGGTAATTACAGGCCTGTCAGTCTCACTTCAGTACCTGGTAATAGAAAAGATTATTCTGGGAGTTGTTGAAAAACATCTGAAAAACAATACAGTCATTGGTCACTGCCAACATGGGTTCATGAGGTGAAAGTTCTGTTTAATGAACTCAATCTCCTTTAATGATAAGGTTACTCACTCAGTTGACCAAGAGAAGCCAGTTGATGTCATCTTTTTGGATTTCAGCAAAGCTTTTGACAATGTTTCTCACAGCATCCTTGTAGACAAAATGTCCAGTGTACAGCTGGACAAAAACATAATGTGATGGATGAATAATTGGCTGACAGGCTGGGCTCAAAGGTTTATAGCAAATGTGGTTACATAAAGCTGGCAACCAGTCACTGGTGGGGTTCCACAGGACTCTGTTTTAGAGCCAGTGCTCTTTAATGTTTTCATAAATGACTTGAATGTAGGACTAAGTAAGTTTGAAGATGACAGTAAACTGGGAGGAGCTGTTGGCACCCTCAAGGGTAGAGAGGTATTACTAAAAGATCTTGACAAATTAGAGGGCTGGGCAATCACCAACTATATGAAATGTAATGAGAGCAAGTGCCAGATTCTGAACCTGGGATGGGACAGCCCTGGATATATGTACTGGGGGGATGTCCCAAAACATGTTCATGTTTTATGCCCCTGCAATATAGGGGCATAAATCTATGACAGAACATCCAAAGGAGGGATACAAAGATGGTGAAGACATATGAGGAGTGGCTGAGGTCCCTTGGTTTGTTCAACCCAGAGAAGAGGAGACTGAGGAGAGGTGGTCAACAGCTTCCTCACAAGGGGAGTGGAGGGGCAGGCGCTAATCTCCAGGCACCCTCTGGTGACAGTTACAGGACCCAAGGGAATGGCATGGAGATGCATGAGGTGAGGATCAAGTTGGATGTTAGAATCCGATTAGGAAAAGATTCTTCACCGGGGGATGGTTGGGCACTGGAACAGGCTCCCCAGGGCAGTGATCATGACACCAAGCCTGCCAGAGTTCAAGAAGCATTTGGACAACTCTCTCAGACATAGGGTTTGAATGTTGGGTGGTCTTTTGTAGATCCAGAAGTTGGAACTGATCATCCTTTTGCGTCACAGAATCATTGAATCATAGAATCATCAAGGTTGGAAAAGATCTCCAAGATCATCAAGTCCATTAGGAAACCATCACCACCATGGCCCTAAACATGTCCCTAAGTGCCGGACTTGGTTTAATTGAACCTCATACAATTGGTCTCAGCCCATCAATCCAACTCAGGACATTCTGGGATTCTACAACCCATTAGATTTCCAGAAAGAAGTTGGCACACAGTTTGACATTTTACCCACAAATGCAAAGTATTTGTCTTTAGAGTCATCAATTTTAAAGACTGACTGATACCTCCTTTTTTTTTTTTTTTTTTTTTTTTTTAAAGAGTTCAGCTAAAAACAGCAAATGAGAAAGTGAAAGAGTAAGCATTAAATAATGTGCCTGTAAAGGTAACATCTGCCAAAAATCTTCCTCTGCATGCTGGAAGGCTGCTGAAACCTGAAATTGCTGTTATTTCCATGCAGAGAAATAACTTGTCAGGTCTTCTGACAATGCAGAGGCCTCAAAACATTTCTGGAACCGTTACAGAAAAGCCTTATAATTATACTATATATTTTATTACTATTATTATTTTTCCCCAAAGGTTGAAAATTTTTTTTTTGTTCCTTTTTACTAGAAGGGAGTAATAAGAGATGCTGAAAAACCTCTTCCCACCATCTCTGTGCCAAGAAATGTAACTTTCTAAATCCTACCTTCAGGTTGAAGCCGACAGTGAAATCTGTGGAAAATTTACCATTTTATCTAGGGAGCTGCAGCAGTTCTGTAGAATATAATAGTTTTCTATATGAATTTACAGCACACCAGCCGTTGGAGACAGATAACTTGGTACAAGTCCAGTGAGCTCGATTATTCAGGATGTCTGAGGTATGAGAGGGTGACAGTCAAGACAAGCACAAATGCTGTTCTTTAAATGACTTATGACGACACGGTTTGCTTTCTTACTTTAAGTGTTGAAACAGGGAGACAACTTCTAGGTCTCAGCTGCAGAAGTTTTAGAAGGTGGGTTAAAGGGAGGTTCAAATATCTTGCAGTTACAGGCTATTAGTCAAGGGTTGAAAGCTTTTCTTTGGTCAAACCAGCTACAAATGGATATCTATTTGCAAAAATAGGAGCAAAAAGCAGCTGTGTGATGAAAAATACATATTTTTCCTTTTCCGTGTTACAGAAATTGGTATGACCACTGTGATGCAGTCTGGATAAAGCATTTGGGCTCAGGTGAAGTGCTGACCTCCTAAAAGTTTTCCTTGCAATTTAACCCATGTTGTGTTGAGATCTTCTTGGCTTAGTTATAAGCTGTAGAAGTCTGCTTTTATAAAGCAATCTGTAGGATTTGATCCTTCTTCTGCCACTGGGAGACTGAAAACCATTCAGGCTTTATATTTTCCAGTCAAATTGTGTTTCATATGATACGTAAGCATAATGGATTTTTGTTATTATTATTTTTAAGTTGTAACAGAGGAAGATTAGAAGAAGCACAACAGAAAGCTACTTCTCTACGAAATAGTGGAAACTTTACTGCATAGATATTCCTTTACATGTCTAAGATGTTGTACACTTGGTAAAAATAAATTATTTTCTCTGGTCATAATTTTCTGGTGATAGAATTGCTGAAATACTCATAGGAAGGGACTTTCCTTGGCAGTGAGTTAAGAAGCAATCTTTCAAAAGACTTTTTTTCTGGTATAAGACATATTTTCAAATGACTAACTGAACCAGTCATTTTAGACTGGTCAAATTAGCTCTTTTCTTCTAGTTAATACAATATAGAATAACATTGTAAGGTATTTTGGGCTTCAATGTTTGTAATAATATAAATGTGTAAATGGGATTTCTTGTATAAAATATTCCAAATCCCTAACTGACTTAAATTTCAGTTGCTCAGAAAATTCCAAATTAACAATTGCTCTCTAGGAATGATAGTACTGCTCTTTACAGTGTTCTTACTCATCAAACCCCCACTGAAATTAGGTTATGCCACACTCAGGAACAATGATAACAATGTACCTGTTGTTGTGAGCTTAATAAAAATCAGACAGAATAGGTATTGACTAAATCGATCATCTTTCT
Source organism: Penelope pileata (assembly GCA_013396635.1). NCBI lineage: Eukaryota > Metazoa > Chordata > Aves > Galliformes > Cracidae > Penelope > Penelope pileata. Next base: position 168,145 of record WBMW01001153.1, on the reverse strand, counting down.
TCAAGAAATCACTTAGCCAATATTCAAGGGCTGCCGCAAAAGTACTGTCTCCTATTTTATTATGTTGGCCCATGATGTCAAAGGAGGATATTGGTGGTATGGCAGTAGAGGTTGAATCTTCACACCAGTATTCCACTGCATATTGTTACTGTGTGACAGATGGCTGTAGAGGGGCAGCCTGACAAAATGGTGTCTGACATGGAAATGTATATGAAGCAAAGTTGTGGAATTGAATTCCTCCACGTGGAAAAAATTGCACGCATTGATGTTCATCAATCCTTGCTGAATGCTTATGGAGAACAAACAGTGGATGTGAGAACACTGAAGTGGTGGAAGCTGCATTTCAGGAGTGGTGACAGTGAGAGTGTGTCACCTCCTCTGATGCAGATTTTTACGAGTGAGACATGGAAGCTCTTGTTCCTCACTGGTGAAAACGAAGAGCTAATGGTGGTGACTGTCAAAAAAGAATGTTTTGTAGCTGAGAATTTGCTCTATCAAATAGTATTGTGCTCTTTGTAGCTGTTGTTGTTTCCATGGAAATAAATAAGAGGCATTACTTTCAGAGCAACCTATGCATTTCAGACTTATTGAAGACTATAGTGTTCAAATACATTATTATTTTCTTTCCTACTAGAGATCAGTGTTTAATTCTCATTTATTCTTTGGTTACAGTTTTGTCATAGCCCTTGGGAAAAACAACAACACCACAGAAATTATCTATCATAAAAAAAAATGCAGATTTCCTTTTAATGTGAATTTAACTCTCACTTCATAGATGTTGTTTCTTTGCCTGTAATTTTAAAGTATAATGATTATTCAGGATGGAGAAATGGGATTAAGGAACATGAGAGTACCCAGGTAAGAGAGGAATCATTTGAAGTTACTGTACTTAAAGTTGATGTGGCAATGGTAGTGAGATGAAATGGAAGATTTGTTCAAATAAAAATTCTGATATTTTCTAAAAATTTTGATATCTTTATGTCTTCATAACTGACTTTGAGTGGAAATGTGGATGTCAGAAGAAAATCTGTATGTTGAATTGAGTTTTTTATTTTAATCCTTATTTCTATAAGAATTCTTCAAGAATTATTTTCTAGAAGAACAAGTAAATGTAGATAAACTTCATAGAATTACAGAGTGATTCGAGACGGAAGGGATGCTGAAGACCATCTAGTTCCAACCTTTCTACCATGATCAGGGACACCTTCCACTAGACTTGGTTGCGCAAGGCCCATCCAACTTGGCCTCGGATATTTCCATGGATGGGACATCCACAACTTCTCTGGGCAACCTGTTCCAGTGCCTTACCACTTTTAGTTTAAAGACAATAGCCCTTGTTCTATCACTACACACTTTCTGATACAGAGTCCCTCTCCAGCTTTACTGGGGGCTCCTTTTAGGTACTGGAAGGTTGCTGCAAAGTTTCTGGCTCATGCTGAATTTTTCACACATCAACACCCCCAAGTCCTTCTCCTGAGGACTGATCGATCTCAATCCATTCTCAACACAGATTGTATTTGTGCCTTGAATTGCCTCAGTTGCAGGATCTTGCACTTGGTCATGTTGGAATTCAACAGGTTTGCAAAGGCCCACCTCTCAAGCCTGTTAAGGTCCCTCTGGATGGCAATGCTTCCCTCCAGTGTTTCAACCACACCGCAGAGGTTGATGTCTGCAAATTTGCTGAAGGTGCACTCAATCACACTGTCCGTGTCACTGACAAAAATGTTAAGTAGCGCTGGTCCTAATGCAAACCCCTTAGGGACACCACTCATCACTTGTCTCCACTTGGACATCAGGTCATTGACTGCAACTCTTTGACTGCACCCATCCAGCCAATTCCTTACCCACTGAGTGCTCTATCCAATTTAGAGACAAGGATGTTGTGCAGGACAATATCAAATGCTTCCTTACAGTAACTGCAGTAGATAGTAAATTACAACACCTATTTTGTGATTGCGTATCTAAGGAATCGAGGCCAGTTAACTTATCCATTGTACTGAGATGAATGACATTCTTGATTTTCAACGTCTGTGCTTTTTCATCCACAAAACCATACAATGCTTGCTGGTTTCAAAACAAAACCTCTGGGGACTTGTGCAGTGATCAACTGCAGAATAAATATGTCCATATGTCACCTACAGGTACGTTTTTTTTCAAAATATCTAAAAATGGTAAAATTTATATAATAGTCATCTGCCGTGCCCTGACTTTATGCCAGTGTCCTGTCCTTTATGTGAACATTTGATTGCATTTTTCTTCTTGAATTGGAGTCTTTCATCATAACAATTGATCATGATAATACGGTTACCAAGTGAGCTAACTCTAGTCACTGTTCTGTTTAACCATCTTGTCTGAATGCAAGGTGTGCAAGGTTAGCAATTTAGTTAAGTAGAAGTTTGATAACCTAAAGTAGCATCTTTAACATCAGAGATCAGATAAAATCTTTTATGTGTCACTGGCTCACAAGAGTCTGCCTAGGCAGATGGTGTTGATTTTATAAGACAGACATACTTTGCCTGGAGAATTTCAGAGAAATATAGGCATTATTTTCCAACTCCAGTAAAGGAGAAAGGTGTCGTTTCACTGACTACCCTAGAGAATATTTCCCTGTTACTGCTTGCTTGACAGATGCCAGGAACAGATTGATGTGTAAAGAAAGGCAAGATACAAGGAAAACGTACATTAAAACTCATTATCTTTAGATGGGAAAACTCTGTTGGGAGCAACTCTAGAGCATTTTTTGATGTACAGTAAATGTTTAACATTCCAAATATATGTGCTTTTTAATGTTTTGGGACTGTATTTACATATTTGATGTAAATATGAATGAAAATGAAAACAGCGGCAAGATAAACACATGAGAAAATGCAGCATTAAATTTAATCATTAGGAATCTGAAGCAAAATACAAGAGATATTTTTAATCCTGGTAGTTCTTGATCCATCAGAAACTGTAGATGTGAAAATTGGAGAGGATTACATGAATTTCCAATATTCATTTTCTCAGAAGGATACTTTTATTTATAGTGTAACTTTCATAGGTTGTTTTTTTCTCTTTTTTTTTTTTTCTTTTTTTGGAGATGGAACCTAATTATGGCACTTACCACACAAGCTAGTTTTCTGGCCAATCAGCCCACACCTGTTGATTCTTATCCCATTGACAATTACGGCAAATCCCTTAGACATAAAGCACAACAGTAAATTAATAGACATTCTCTTTGTCCAGATAAAACCATCCTGAGCCTTGAATCTGTCCCAGGACTGCCATTTGGTTACATGTATGTGTAGTTATATGTATGTAACTGTAATTATTTCACTATGAGAATCAGCATTCCTGTAGATTGAATTAGATTTGTATTTGGGAAGGTGCTTTTAAATGATCTTACATTTAGCAATAGTACAGATTCACAGGAGGAAGATAGATGTATGTGTATGCGAATTACATAGGCATACTTAATTTTAGTAGTTCTTCATTTGAGCACTTGACTTTTCAAACTTAATATTCTTTTAAGGTAGATCTCATTCAAAATTTAATTTGTATAATTCCTGTTTTGATGTAAACAAATTTGATGGTAATTTTATTGATGAAAACAATTTTAAGGAACTAAACAGTGTAGCTGAAAGGAATGTACGAAATTCTGTTTTCAAAGCAAATGGGACTTCACTTAGTGAAGTGAAAGTGGAAAACAAAAACAAACAATGGCATGCTCTTAGTGTGTGAATATCTACTTATTCTACTTCTTCATGTTAAGTTTGGAAAGGCTTCTTTTAGACAGGTAGAACTTAATTGTTTTATTAGAGATGTGTAGATACTAAATTATTGAAATAGTCATGCATAATTCAAATAATTGCTTGCAGTAGATACCCGATATCTGATGGAAATGCAGATTGAATACTTTTCCCTGATATGAGGATTTTTTTTAATTTTAAATTCATGGAACATTGTGTTAATTTGCATAATGGCATAACTGTCACAGCAGGTTACAGGTGATGACTTGGACTCTGACGCTGCCTGATGCAAAATGATCCATCTCTTACCTCAGCTTGCAGGCTGCAGCTAATGGGATGCAGACTGATAAATATTGTGCAATTATAAAGATGAAAAGAAGCTACCTTAAAAGGTAGTAGCCAATTAATACTATTTTTTTATTATAATAAGTGCGAATGCCTGAGTAGATACTATGAATTTCTGTGATTTCTATGATACAGAAATTTACCACAAGTTACTTTCTGTTTCTAAATAGAAATACATGGAAATCAAAACAGCAGTTTGAGTAACTTATTGAAGTACACTGAACATTAATAATATTTGTTATATGCGTTGTTTTTTTTTTCCTTTTATTTCCTCTCTTTTTCTCACACGTCCTCTCCCCATTAGGAAGAACTGCTTAGGCAGACTACTGCTACGTTGGTAAAATATATGACTCTGTCGCAAATGCATCCACTGACTATATTTATGAAGCAAAAGGTAAGGTCCTGTGTTTGAAGGATCATTGTGGGGTTCAAGGATGTCCCAGTTCTTCTAACAGTTTAAAGTCACAGTTTACTTCACAGTATCAGACTGCTATCCTCCTTTCACAAAGATCCTTCTTCATTTGTTAAATCATTACTCTTTGGTGAAGGTTTTTTCATGATTAGTGATTAGAGCAGGATCATAGTCTTTCAGCTATGCTTTCAGACAGCGTTAGAATGTCTTGAATAAGATGATTCCAGTTTATGTCTGACAGTTCCTTAAAAGGAAACACTTCTATCTTCCAGTGCTTCTACATCTTCACCACCTAATGCAAGACATCTTGCAGTCTAGATACCTTTAAAACACCATCCCTAGCCTCTTTGTATCCTCGCCTTTTAATAACTAAGACTAAGAGATATCTTTTTTCTTCTTCTTAACACACATAGAAACAGCAGGAAAAATATGATTAATTGTGAAGTCTGTTATTTTCAATACTGAGTAAGGAGAGGGAGGCAGAGGAAAAAAAAGAGGAAGCTGAGGGAAAGGTAGGCAACAGGGTATTATTTTCAAACTGAAAGCCCTAGAACAATTTAGTGAAATTGCCTATGGATTGGTTTCACAATATTTAGAAGTGGGATAAATACTGGGTTATAAACCCAACAGAATAATTTAGGAAATATAAAATTTTATATCTCTTTGGTGCATTATTGATAAGGATGTCTATTTATTTTGTATATGATCTTGAGTACAAAAAAAGACAAATCCTGAGAATTCACAGGCCTGAAAAATCACAGAAAATTCTATGATGGCTTTGCTGGCTCTGCAGATCTAAGTATTTTAGACAGAGCTTGAACTGCTGTCTAAATATGGATTCCTTAAAAGAATGAGGCAAAGTTTTGGTGTCTTTTGAAAACCTGTCCATCCCTGCATATTTGAAACTTCAGAGGTAAACCTGAACCAGACTTGCTGAAGCAAAATCTTCTCTATTTTGTTAAATTTATAGTTAGTTAATTTTCCATATCTCTTGCCTAACCATGTAGTTTCTATCATTATCTAGGTCATCCTGAGAACAATGTTAGTCAGTTAGTTAGTTGGTTTTTGAATGCAGTTGTTTCCAAAAAATTCACAGAAGATAACTAATTTGTAGTAGTCTGGTCACTTACAATATTGTCTAATGGAATAGGAAGTATCTGTGTAGCTAATGAAATTTAAAAGTTTTTTAAGGTCTCTGTACAAAATATTTATATTTTGAACATAATTATAGTTGTATTTAATGAAGTAGCAGAACTGTAAAGCTGTCAAGAAATGCTGTGGCAACAACATTTCTTGAAGGAGCATATTAAATAATAATGATGTTAGACATCTGAAAGAGTGAGCAGATCTTGCATGCATAGTTTTCTAGTCATAGAAAATTAAAAATGGCTTGGAATGTTGCCAGTTTACTGACTATAGGGAGGAAAAAAAAAAAAGATTCATAATAAGCAACAGTTGTAGTTACAATATTTGCTGAAACCAACACATATTAAATAATAATGAAAGCAACCATCTAAAAATGTTGGCAGACTATATGGAACAGCTGAGCTGAAGAATCTGCAAAAAGGGGGAAAAAACCCAAACAATAAAATAAGGAACTGGGATATAGCCAATACACTGCCAAAACATAAAAAGCTCAACCGAAAATGAAATGATAAGATCAATTACAGACTAGTATTTGTAAAAGAAAAAGTGTGAAAGAGAAAGAGTAAATTCTTGTGCCACATAAATGGCAGAATCTTCACAAATGAATGGATGTATTCAAAGAAGAATTTATTTAAGTAGTGTTCGAAAGCTGCTCACTTTCTTGCAATTAAATAATTAGGAAATGATGTGGGGAGGGAAGAGTTATTGACACTTTGAAATACAGAATGATGATGACTTCATACAAGAATCTTGCAAAAAAAATTTAAATTTTTGGAAAATGCTAAATTTCCTACTAGTCGAAAGAGCCTTATTATCCTTACACTAAAGAACTTCAACCGAAACCCAGTAACAATGGACTCATGCTTTCTTGTAAGATGAGATTTCAAGAAATAAGGTTGTCTGAGAAGGACTATTGAAAATACAATATGAATTGTTGAATAAGTGTTAAGTCTGTTCATTTTTATCTTATATGTACTGTAGTAAGCTATTAGACTATCACAGCCACTTAGGGAAAAATATATATATATATAATTTTCAGTCTTACAAAAGGGCCAGATAAATCTATTAAATTCATAGAGACTTGACTGATAACACCACAACTCAAATCATTATTAGGCATTGTGATTACATGAAGAATATACACTTCTAGTAAAGAAAATATATGTTCATGTTTAAGATGGATACGAGGATTTGTAATGGGCAACAAAACGTAAATTCTCTCAATCTCTGCTCTGCTGTTATGCAGCAATGGAAGTGTCTAAATTTAGGCAGTGCTTTGAAAGCAATTGACTGTTCCTAAGAACCCTCATGTTCTGTTCTGGATGTATCTCCATCTTGGTATGATCATTAATCTCACAATTCAGCCCGTTGATGCTGATACGCTCAGCCTTCTTCCGTAGTAGTTGCCTTGTGGAGTCTGATATTCTTTGCATTCATAACGAGCTGAGGTGCGTTTCTGATCCTGGGAGAGACCTGACTTCCACCAGGACAACTGTCAATGGTAGTACCTGAATGTTTCTATTTCCAGTCTATATTTAAATATTTTTGAACTAGAGAGCATAAAGCATTTGTTTGTCTAAATAGTCAGGACTCCCACTTTGGCTATAAAAATATTTAGTTTCCAGGTCTGGCAAAAAAGCTAAACTAAAATGTTCTCTGGATATGTACAAGAACTTGTTGCTAATTTTTTCACCCTGGGCATCAAGCATTTCAGTCTTTCTCACCTCTCTCTCTTATAGTTATTGCAGAAAAAGTCTCAGAGTTTGGGATAATACAGTCCTCAAACTTGTTTTACTTAAGTTTCCTTTAGAATCTTGCCTTTGCTACTAATACTTAAATTTATACTACTTGACCTGAGGGTACTACAAAACACATATCTCTGTCCTGCCTTTATGCTAGTTCTCTCTCTACATATGTACGTAAATACATACATATGCATGGACCAAATTTCCCTATGATCTGAATTCCTTAGGAAAGACACATTGCTGAATAGTACAGACAGGATGTGGTATGATGGAATTAATCCACTTAACCTGAACAGGCAGTGGACCAGGACTGAGATCCTCAGCACTACATGGCCCAGAAGATCAGCCTGAGATCACTGAGTGTGATTAAGGGAGATGACCAGTATTCCTTGAATGACCTGCTGTCTGTCTCTGTGGTCAAGCCTGATATCCTTTAAATGCTTATCTTCTCGACAAGTTATTCTACACATCTTTTTTTTTTTCCCCATGTATTAGTTTTTCTGATGTATGAAACACAGAGCATGAAAAAAGTTTCCATGTCCAAGTCTTCTGCTAGAAGTCAAACTATCTCTGAAATCCCTAAAATTACTTGCAAAACATTCTGAAGGTTATGACAGACCTCCTGCTTCTTTGTTGTTCTTGGTGGTGGTAAAATCTGGACCCATGCCCAGTGCAGAGAACATAGTGTAAATAGCTTTGCTGCAGATTGCTATTGGATTGTTCAAAACATCAGATGGCTAGAATATGTTATTATCAACAAACTGTTTACTAGCCAATCAATTACAAACTCTGATGGAGCACTAGGCAGTTTATTGTAGGGTAGCCAAACGGATGGAGAAAACATATGTCAATCTCACTGATACTTTTAGGGGCAAATTCGGCTCTTCCTCTTCTTCAATATGTTGTAAAACCTTCTACAACGTAACTACACTGATGTTAGTATGGAAGGGCAGGGTCTATGGCAGTGCTGTGGGAATTACTAGGACAACGCGGTTCTCAGATATTTGAGATACTTTGCGTCAAGACATATTTGCATAATAACAGTACAGCTGAGGCATCTGTGGGTAGCGCTTCCCTCGAAGGGCTTTTGAAAACATGAGTTTCTCAGTCTGTGTTCAATGTAGAAGCAGTCAAGTATTGTTGGCTGGCTTTTACTTTTGTGTTAATTCTTCAGTGAAGTGAAATTTTGGGTCTTTTGTTCTCCTTCTATATATTTATAAGCTCTAGTTATGCTTATAAAAAAACTCCCTATTAGCAAACACAAGCCATACTCTTCTACCTGGCAAAGATGTGTTCCTTTAAAGCCTTTTTTTTTTTTTTCTTGGAAAGATTACAGAGTTGGAGGTACACTGGCATTTCAGATATGTAGGGGTTACTGTATGCGATGGGAACTATGGAGAAGCAGGACTGGATTTTGGAAGGCAGCTTTGTGGAACCATTCACTATTCTGAAATATCTCAGCCACTTTATGAAATTGAATGCCTGATGCAAAATTTTTAGTGTGACTGTTCAGGCTGTCCATTTCTGAATGGTTACATTTTCACCAATATCATCAACTTCAGGTGAACTGGAGCCAATAAAATTGTTCACAGGTGAAGGATGGAAAAGCATCAAGGTGGTGAAGAATAGAGGAGATGGTTATTAAACAGATGCTAACAGGACCCTGAAATAATGGGTAGAGAAACAATGGATGGTGTCATATGCTCTGTTGATAATCCCAGATCCACAGAAGTGTTTCGGAGTGGGAGAAGTGTAACTGCCCATGTAGCTGATGGAAGCTGAGGTAGAGGTCTTAGCATTCATAGCCTCCTGGTCACTTCAGAAGCATGAACAGAGCAGCCCAGTTTCTTGATGTAAATGTGTCTGAAGTAGCCAGTATGTGATCTTTCATATACTGTGAGATTTCCTATCAAACTGAATATGAACTTGACTAGCATCTCTTTCTTTCTCTCTCTGGAAAGTTTAAAAGATACTTGATAATTACTACAAGCTATGCAGGATTTTAAAGGTGGGATATATTCTAAATTCATTTTTTATTCCACTTTATTATGATTAAGTCAAAATTAGAGGCACTGTGCAAAAGATACATCAACAAGACCATAACCAGGAAATAGTTCACATTAAGTAGCATTTTCTATGGTCTAGTAAAAGCATAGGAGAGATCCAGGAACAAAACTTCTGGAGATACCACTATATGGCCCTGATTTCCCTTCTTGAACAGTTAGATGTTAATTAATGCTATGTGAAATATTCAAATTGAAATCAACAGGAGTTTCATTATTCATTTCAATAGGAGTGGGATGAAGTTCTAAATAGTAAATGGAGCAATGAAAATCTAAGGAAATGAGATGTTAGTATGCGTTTTGTTTAAGAATTCTCATTCTCATTGGCTCTGTTAAGCAAGAAATCGAAGGCAATGTGCTTGTGTGCGTATGAAAGTATAAATACCTCATGGGAATGGAAGATGATACACCTTTCCACTAATCTTGAATGGAGACTAAATTAGAGACTAATAATTTAACCTGCATGCAGAAGTTGTTCAAACAAGTGCCATCTAGAAGAATTTAAAAGCGCATTAAATATTGTGTGTGTTTTTACCAGCCTTGTTTTTTTGGAACCATTAAATACAAATAGAATGAATAATTTAACATCTTACACAGTATGTGCATCTTGCACCACTGAGTTTTTGGAACAATTTCACATAGAGAAAATGTAGTGGGTGCTTGCCTTGCTGTTCTGTAATTTTACTTTGTCCTCACTTCAATTACATTTCAAAGCAAACACTTCCTCGTTGTGAGGTGAATTGAATTCTGGTGAGCTAAGGTGTTTTTTTTTTGTTTCTCTTTTTCAGAAATTCAAAATATGAAATGTGCAGAACAGAATGAATATTTCTAATGACCTTAAGCTAAATGAAATCCTTTTCTCTATTTGTTCTTCTTTCCAGATTAATTAGTGCACAGAGCCTGTTTTATTGTACCCTGGGACAGCGTAAAGCACTTAGCAGTGAAGATGTGCTTTCAAGATGCTTTGTTTGACAATAATCAGCCCAGATCTCTCATTTCTCATGTTCTTTTTCTGTTCTTCCTCCTCACATTTGCACAACATCCACCTATAGTCTCATTTCCCCTTCATCTTGTCATTACTGTGTTCTGCTACAGCCAAATTTTGGAAAGAAGGTTAAGATGCATAGTCTGTTTTTGTTGTTTTCATAAATAAATTTCTGTCAGAGGATCCAAGAAAAAATTTTCATAGCAGAAACTCATGAAACATTCTTTCTTCGGAAGATATGAAGTCAAGGTGCTCCTGGGCATAGCTGTTCTACCTCCCAGGTTTTAATTCTATACCAGAGCAGACTGGGAGGTGCACCAATACCCTCCATATCTTGATTATTCAGGGAAGAAAATCCAATACCATAGGCTTCAAGAGAGCTACAAAACACTAACCAGGTTCTGAGGGCAGGTATCAGAGCCAGATAGATCAGTGGAAGGGATTTGTTTTTCTTAAACAAAGAATTTGTTTTCCTTAAGGCTGATTACGAACTTTACAACAAACTATTTGTTGCAGGCAAAAAAGCAGACACATTAGCTTACAGAACTAATAAAGTAGTGATCAGTTCAGCCTCTGTTCAAGCTTAGTGAAATGCTCAAACACTGCAGAAAGACTGTTGCACTTCAGTATTTTTGAGCCAGAAATCAAAATATCTTTTTTTTTTTTAAATATCATTAAATTAGAGAAAATTATGTAAGTAGCAGTGGAACTTTAAGAAATGATAAAAATAGAATTCTTGGTTTTGCCCAAACTAATGTTCTTCTAGTTTTTATTACAGAATTTTCTGAACGATGATTCTTTCATGTTACTATCAGATAAAAAATTGGCTCCATTGTTTTACAGTCTCTGTAGACAAGAATGGCTACTTTCATTTCAGTTCCTTCATGAGTCCTCTAAAAGCTTTTACTGTACATGTATACAAACGCCTTTCAGTGGCAAGGTTGAATCTACTGACATATTGTTACGACTATTTGAGACAAGGACAAAACAAAAAACTCTGCAGTGGATATTGCTGTATCAAAGGTCTCTAAATTGTTTCTGTCTGACAGCACATCTTCTTAATCTGCCCATTTTTACAGACAGTGAGTCATTATGCTTAAAAATATTGTATTTGGGTAATCTCAGTATTATTTGCTTTCTACCTGGAAAATTGATGAATCTTTGCATAGAACAAAAGTTTAAGTTAGTCTTTATTTTGAAGCTCAGAGAAATGTTTTCACATGGCGTCAATGGTGGCATTAATATCATTCTCATCGCAGTTCCAGGAACTCTGAGTAGCTACTACTTTAATTATAGTGAGACTTCTAAATCAGTATCCTGACTAATACCCAGAAAAAATCTACCCTTCCTTTCGTCCAGGTTGTCATTGAAACTGTTCTGTTCAGAAACAGTTGATTTATCGAGTTTGCCTTTTGATACATTTAAGAAATCTGTGTAAACCTTATTAGTTGCGGACATTCTGGTAAAGCGGTACTGAGTGTCAGCCCTACAGCTCTGAATAGCAGCACAATTGGGCTTATGTTTGCATGTCATATTAAGTGTACGCTTTTTGCCTGACCCAGCTTCTCACTTCCTTCTATTGCATCTGTACTTGGGGATTTTTCTCTCAGTTGGAACATAGCGACTACATGATGTCCAAATGAAACTGAAACAGTATTTTACATTTTATTTATGTGAGGTAAGGTATAGACTCAGCAGAGCAGTACTGCTGTAAACTTCCGCTAATGAGTTATCAACACCTCTTGCTAATGGAAAACTTTAAATGGACAGCATCCATGGTGGCTTTTGTCTGCCACCTGAGACCAGTATTTCAGTATAGCTTGAATCAGTAAACTTGCCATGTGGAAACTCAGGTATAAGGTGGGCTTAATGAGTGATATAAAAATAAGCAGGAACTGACCCAGTCTGACTCTGACTTTTGAAATGTCTTGCTCCAGCAAAAATGAATGCAAGAGTAGGAAGAAGTGAAAGCAACCAATGATGAAAACTGACCACTGTTAACGTGTGTTTTGAGAAAGCTCTTTTCATTGAAGGCAATATCAGTCCAGCTGGTTACAGTGGTGAGTGCCAATCCAGTGTTAACAAAGGTAACAAGATCAATTACTTTTGGACTCAAAGCATCTGAAATTATAAAAGCCTTAAATGTTCTGACAATCACTGTCCTGCTACTTAATACAAATTCTATCTTCTAAAGTGACTTAAGTATTTACTGTTTAGTGAGTTAAGGTAGGGGCTTGCATGCGATGTTTTGTAAGAATTCAATTAGCCTGTTTTGTGAGTTAACTGCATTTGCATGGTAATGAAACATTCTTTCAACAAAGTGTTGAAGGAAAACACACTAATTAGTTTTTTGAACAGTACCTGACATTCATAAGGCCCAATGGTGGCATTGGCTAAATGCCTGCATGACTGATACCCCTTTTTAGAGCTGGCCAGCGTTTTTGTTTATGAGTTTATAAGAAAAACAGCCAACAAAAACCTCCCTAATCCCACAACAGCTTCCTAAAATGATATAAAGCCAATTTAATAATTTTGCTAGTCACCCCTGTTCTTCCTCTCTGGCTCTCTTCTACTGCCTCCTCTTTGATATACCAACTACTGTTTCTTTTCACTGTTGTAGGTCTTCATGACTTTTCTCCTTCTATTATTTCTTGCTCTGTATAAAAGATGACTCCTGCCTTCTAATATCCCTCCATGATACTCTACACACTATTCACCTGTACTGTAAGAATCACCATGGCAGCAGAACAGCTGCCAATAAGCTTCTATCTCTTTTTTTTCCTATTCAAGTGGCCTTCAAATTGCTGACCAGTGAGAGAAAATAAGTTACAACAAAAAATGGGCTGGCACAGGTTACCTCCCTGCTGGGGTTTCTGAGAGCAGCACAGTGGTATTTAGCCCTTCCTCTAGGGGAGACAGACAGGTGCCAACCTGTTCCACAACGAAAGCACAACAGAATAAATAAATACAAAATATTCTTTCAGTCACCATCACTTACCGGAATAAAAAGAGATTTCATCTTCTGATCAAATTTTGCACAAATTTGATTCCACAATATTTCTGACAGGTTTGTCTATTCTTTTCTTTACCCCTTTCCTATGTGTTTTTTCAAAAGCTCTTTAGTCATAAAAGCTGTCAAAATCTCTGGTGCATTTATTTGGAGGGAAATCATCATGCAGGAATTGGCTGCTCTGTAATTTTTATACTACCTTTCCTCTGTCTGTGAATACTTCTGTTCAACAATCTGGAAACAGCTGTGAACAAGGTAACTAATGAAGAAATTGCCACAAACGCATTAAGTCATGCCTAGTGGTCGGTTTGTGGCCTCAGCTGAACAGAAATCTTTTGCACATGTGAAATTTATGTTACCTCACCATAATTCACTACTTAACAGATGGTATCCTAGCATGAAAGAAAAGCACTAAAAAGCATCAGGAAAAGACATAATTGTTCACTGACAGGCCTTACCTAAGGCAGACCTGCAGCCACCACCTGACTCGATTTAACCAAAGATGTAGCCACCTTGGAGTTCTTCCTCAAAAGTTTTCCCATCGCTGTGATGATTGCTTAGACAAGATGGTGCATACAACAACTGCAAAGGAAAAAGAAAATTTCTTTAGCTATTATTTCTAAGATAGTGAGTTGACATAAATGAAAGCTTGGGTTATCAGTACTTAGCTGAGCTATTGCATGCCCTCATAAGTTACTTTTTGCAATCATTTCAACTACTGTTTGCTGTTTAGCTGTTGGCAAGAAATTAAATGTCTTTATGTCCTGTCCTTATCCCTAATCAATATAACAATTATCATACTGTACTGGATGGGACAAAGTAGCAGACTCCTTCATTCCTTTGGCAGACTAAAATAAAATAAGTATCCATTATTTCCTACCGATTATGGCATTGATGTTTTTATTGTTTTCATAATACACTGATGTTACAGTAGTACTTCTAAACTGGTTAACATTTTACCCTACGCGAAGAATGCCATAAGCACTCATCCATTATAAAGAGAGTGGCTGTAGTATGGTTGAATTAAACATCAAGCCTACAGGGGAAGAATCTGTCCATGATGCAGTGCTTCTTGATGTGACCACTGTGAAAAATGCTCTGAAGCCTAGCTGCTGCTGGGAAGACAGACACAGACATCTGTGGGTTATTGCAGTGAGCATGCTGCAGCTCAGCCAGCTGCCAAACAAGTTACCCACAAGTTGTTTGGTTTTGGATGGTGTTGCTAGAAGACTGATTGGGGAAAGAGAGTTCATAGAACAACGGAGAAGGTTGTGTTCTTATTATTGTTCTCACTCTCTTTTGTTAGTTTACTGTTTTTATCTTATCTCTTACTGTTTGTATTTTGCAATAATAGCAGCAGCACAATAACATATGCTGCATTTTCTGAAATGGAAATTTCCTCAGTCATTAAAAACACTGAAGTCAGTATATTTTGTCAGAGAGTTTGGGCGCAAATAAGCAGCTATAAGGCATCTTGTTTCTGTTTAGATCTCCAGGCAGTGTCTAGGACAGCTGTGCTATTCTGAAAAAAGGCAGGCAAAGTATCTTGTGATTCTTCGTTTTGGTGAGCCCTACCATTGAATTCTGTGTCCTCTAGCCCTCTTTTGAAGTTAGCATGTCTTCCTAATATTGCTAGTAACTGTGGAGTGGGGGAGGTTGCACGAGGAGGAATTTCAACTTTTTAAATTAATTACTAAATAGCTGATACTACTGTTTCTAAGTACTGCAAAATTGTGCTTTCTCTTTCATCCTTCATATAAATTGAATCTCATTTATTTGATTTTTGGTAGTTTAAAACCTTAATCCTATAAACTGTTTTACACGTATGTCTATATAGCCCTAATAAAGGATAGGGAATTTTAAAACTACTCACACCTTCTCTCTTTTACTTGAATTTTCTCAAAATAATAAGCTGAAATCTCTAATTGTATTGACAAGCTCATTCAGACACAGGTTTTGGCTCCAATTTGCATTATTTATTGAAGCGTTCTGTTCTTGCACAATGAAGGGTTGAAACAGGACTTAAGTATTTTCTGCATCATGAAGTGTCAGGCCAAAAAATTCACATATCTGATCTGTATATTCCATTTATGAATATGAAATGAAATGAAAGTGGACGTAGTATCCTTGTAGGTAGGATTATTTTGCTGCTGTTTAAAATCCCACCGTAGAAACTTTTGAGACAGTGAATTATATGCATTATATGGTGGCTTAAGGAGTAGAGCTACTAAGAGAGAACAAAGGAAGTCTCTAATCTGGACTCACACCAGTGCAGAAACGGCCAGAAGATAACTTTTATTTATCTGTGTGCAATTGACCTTCTGTGTACCACAGGCACTCATGAAAACAAGGAATAAGAAGCAGTATTACGAAATCTCCCTAACGCGTTGACTTTCCCCATACCTTAACTGGACAATTTATGTGATTTCTCTTGAGCTACGAAGTAACGACGTACCAGATGTTTAAATGCTGCTTCAGAACTTAAGCCTTTTCAAAAGCCATTTGTGGTTTGTAATTCTTGATGCATGCAGATTCAGCCAGAGAATGCTTTTGTGAGGACTCTCTATGTGCCCTTAAGTGCATTTAGAAACCTTTTTGAAGTGTGCTGTAATTACACATGCACATAAAAACAGCAGTGGGGTCTAGGGTCTACTGTTTCTGAGACTAGAAAGGACTACACTTTCAGGGATCATTTTTATAATTGGTAAATAGAGGAGTGTGACTGAAAGTGTCCAGAGCCAGAAGACATGGGGAGGAGCAGTGTGTTCTCTCCTGAATGTGGGGGGTTGGACTAGATGATCTCCAGAGGTCCCTACCAAACCCTATGATTCTGTGATTCTGTGACATTGGTTAAATACCTTCCTACTTGCTACTGCCAAAGGAGAAATGCCACAAAACAACACTACATCTTACTGATCAATATCTATAACCTGATATCAGATCAAAGTTGAACAATACAAAAAACAAACAAACAAAAAATCCCAGAACACATCACCATCAACAATAACAAAGAAAACAACACCCAGCTCACTACAGGTATCTAGAGATGCTGAGTATTGTCATAACTGATTTCAAGTTGGAGGTATTTAGCTGACTGTATTCGTTGAAATGTAGAGAAGTAGCAATTTCTGTATTAACGGGAATTTCAGATTTAGAGCTTCAAAATTAAAACCCTGTGCAAAAAACTGACAAAATTTAATGACATTTAAATTATATTCATTTGATCATGTACATTTTGATTCAAAGTAGCATTTCTGTCTAGGGAATTATTGATACTAGAAAACCACTTAGAGTGCTTAATCACTGAACAAGGCTACATTGTGGTACTGAAGTGACTTATTTTCTTTAGCTTACAGTATGAACATGGTTCTAAAAGATTTTCATCTGCTTACTAAGAGTTCAAGTTGCTTTTAATTGTCAGGGCAATAGCTTTCTTTCAGACTAAGATGGGCACTCCTCTCTCTTTAAAATCTATTTCAGCACTAAAAAAAGATAACTTAGTTAAAAATGAATGAATACAGAGGACAGTATAAAGGTGAAATGAATAAGAAAGTTAATATAAAGTGACAGTGTGACTTAGACATAAAAGATCCTTTTTTTCAAACAGCATTTTTTATCAAAATCTAGTGTAACCAAGTGTACTCAGATTATTTCAAGTGAAATAATATTGGGTCATTGAAAAAGGAAAATTGAAACATCTTTTCCAAAATCTGCCCTTAGAAGTACATACACAGCTTAGAACAGAAGACTTCAGGAGAAGATGTTCCGTGGTACTACAGCAAATCATCCCTATAATTCAGGAATGGAAATCAATGTGCCTTAGTCCAGGAATAAGTATAGCAGAGGTGAAGTCTTTATAACCTTGTGGTAGAATAAAGGTGATGTGTTAGTTAGGAGTCTTGTCTGCAGGAGATTTCATTCAGAATGGAAACAACATCAAATCATATTTGTCTGCAGGACTTTTCTCTCAAGTGTTATGTATACTAGGATCTGTTTGGTAACCTGATGCAGCTTGTTCTCAATAGCAATTTCTAAACTATTTATGGTGATGTGGACCTTTGTGAAACTGAGCAAACACAGTCTAACAGCAACACCTGGAAGTCTTGTCCTGATAACACCATACGTTTATTTGATCCGAAAGGCTCCTCCTGAACACTTTTCTCTTGACTCTCTGGATCAGTGATCCCCACTTGAAGATGTTCCTCCTTCAGACAAAGATTTCACAGGTGAGGAAAGCAGGAGATGGGAGACAGAGTGTGGCTGGAATGCAGTAGTGAAGGGAACAGCAGGAGGAAGAGGAAAATTACTACTTTAGAAATTGTTAGAAGCTACTATCCTAAATTTGCTCCTCTCTGAGAACTATTCTGACATATCCAGGCAGTGTAATGGAATCTCTGCTTCAACTAGTCTTTTTAGGGTTATCCATTCTGAGGAGGAAGAAGCTATCAGCCCAAAAAAAACTAATTTGCCATGTCAAATTTTTCCTTGGGACAATAAACAAGATTTATTAAAAATTGTCATCAAATCTTGGCTGAGATTGTATAAATCTCAAAAATTGTTTTGGATCCTGGTTGTGGTGAAATCAGAGGTGCTTGTGCTATAGAGTTGAATGATAATCAAAGATTTTGTCTCTGGTTACTGAAAAATACTTAGTTTTACTCAATTTTGCTCCATCTATAGTACCGATTTTTGAATATTGAGATGTATGAAGTTGAAGATTTAATGAAACTATTTCTGCCTGGGAAAATTAAGTGGTAGAATTTTGAGGTAAGAGGATCTTTAACAATATTTAAAATCCAAATCAATATTTAAAAACTGTGCTGTACAGATTCCTCTTCAAATGTTTATTATACACCTGAACATTAATCATGTCAAATTATCTCATACAACTATAGATGCAATCGTAGCAAAAAGGCTTTAAAAATCATACAAAAATCAGTTTTAAAAAAGCTCTGAAAAGATGTAAAATTGAGTTAAAGTTCTGAGAAAAGACTGGGAATGAAAGAAAATTCATAACGAGAGTAAGTAGGTAGAAAAAACCTTTTTTTCAAGTGATATTTTTCTAATTCAAATAAGTCTGAATATGCGGAGAAGAAAACTTTCCTGGAAACTACAATTACAAATGCACATAAAATACTGTCTGAATTCAGCCCAAACTTCCTCATTTATTTTTCCTAGTAATGGAAGCACAGTGCAATATCAAATGAGATCTGTCATGGACACTCCCTTTGGAATACATGGTGAAAAGTAATTTTATGATATTTCATTTCATATGGCAGCTTTAGCTCTAAATCCACATTTAAGTAGCTAAAACAGAGCTTAGTTTTGGGAAATTGAATAAAATATTAAGTGCATGCTTGTCCCATTGACTTTAATGGGACTTCAGCCCAAGCTTGAAAGCTCGACAAAAGCTTGAGTGCTGTTTTGAATAGGGAACCTTGAACTGTTGGTTTTAAACCTAAAAGAACAGGGCTATTTATCTTTTGGTGAAGACAGTGGTTAGCAGGTACGAATATTGTTTTGCTAGCCACATCTGGATACCTGGGGTAACGCAGCAAGCTATGAGTACTCTCATGAATGTGGATTTTTGTGCATGTCTTTTGGAAGAAACACACAAAGACAAAGAAGACTGAAAGAACTAAATAGACAAATGAATTGCCCACTTTAGCATTTAAATTTTGATGATAAGACTTCGAAGTTTGCAACTTATTTAGATGAATGTTGTATTGGGGAACTGTCAGAGAACACATGATGAGATGAATGAGGTGGGGATGTGGGTTTACACATTTGGTTTTACACGTAATTCTACTTGGTTGGCAACATTTTTTCTGCAACACTTATTTGATAGTTCAAAAACCATCTTTGAGGAAAAAATATGAAAGAAAATACTGTTCTCAGGCCTTCTTCTTTCACTCCTCTTTGACTGTGTGAAGAGGTGTTAGAGATAGTGTAAATAACAGAAAAATTGAGCTTATTAATTACTACTGAGCATATTACTTGCTCTCATGAGTAATTCCACTGGAATCAGGGTAGAAATCGCTGTGCTTGGTTGTAAATGTTTTTGAGACTGAGAAGTCTTCTGAGTCTTCTGGGATATTTCACTGTGTGTGTGTCAATTACACTTTTACAATTCATCTCTCCTGTGTGTACTTTCCCAGCAGCAACTCTCTTTCCTACTAAGTTATGTTGGCCCACAAGGCTATGGGATGTGCCTATTAAGCATGAAGACAGTGTATTATGTTTAGAAAGATCTTTAAAAAATTAACTGTTTTTAGAGGTGTGGAGGGTTCCTCAACAAAACCTTTGTTCTGTAAACCTGTCATAAGACGTTTATGACTGACCTTGCTACTTCAGCATATGTCAAAATGTCTTAAAGGAGTAAGCATGTAAAATGATGTAATGCCAGTTCAGAATAATTTTATTCAAAGGATAAAACTACAGGTTTAGGAACAGAGTGCTGGAGCAACCTGAGCCTGTTTCATTTATTTCTGATTGTATAAAATAAACTAATAAAAGGATTTACTCATATTGCTTAAGAACGAAGAATGATAGAAAGAGAAAAAGAGACTATCCCAAAATCTATAAGAGGGTTTGAGACTGTAAATAAGTGTATGCTCCTGTTATGAGATAATCCTGGATATACATGCTGACTGAGAGGTAAGAGGCTGGAGAGCAGCTCTGCAAAAAGAGGTCTGGGGGTTTTGGCTGACAAGGAAGGTGAGTCAAAGTCATCATTGTGCTCTGGTAGACAAAAGTGGCAACTGTATCCTGGGGGGCATCAGACCCAGCACTGACAGCTGGATGAGGAGGCAGATTGTCTCACTCTGCTCTGTGCTGGTGCAGCCTTACCTCAAGCATGGTGTGCAGTTTTAGGCACTGCAATATATGGACAAAAAAAAATGAAAGAGCATCCAGAGGAGGGCTACAGAGATGATGAAGAGTCTACAGAGCAAGACATATGAGGAGTGGTTAAGGTCTGTTGGTTTGTTCAGCCCAGAGGATACTGAGGGGGGAGGCCTCGTGGTGGCCTACAGCTTCCTCAGGGGAGCAGAGGAGCAGATACTTATCTCTGCTCTCTGGTGACAGCTACAGGACCAGAGGGAAGTGCCTGGAGCTGCATCAAGGTCAGGTCGGGTTGAGGACTAAGAAAACGGTCTTCATGAGAGACTGGCTGGGCACTGAAACAGGCTCTGCAGGACAGTGGTCACAGCCCCAAGCCTGCTGGAGTTCAAGGAGAGTTTGGACGACACTCTCAGATGCAGGGCTTGAATAGCCCTTCGTCTGTGTGTAGACAGGGTAGACCTGTGTGGAGCCAGGAGCTGGAACTGATGATCCTTGTGGGTCCTCTTCAACTCAGGATATTCTGTTCTGTTTGGTCCTGTTTAACTTACAAGGAAAGAATATTGTACAATTTAGGAAAAGTAGTCTGAGTCTATAAATCTAAAGGTGGACTTTTTTTTTTTTAATTTGCTTACAGTGAGTATTTTCAATTTACAAACAGAGAAAATGCATGATGTTTTGCTATCACTGTACCTCTGCAGTACTTTCTCACAGCGGACTCAGACTCCAGTGAATTTCCAGTGACTTTCTCCGCTTGTACAGTGTTGTTTATTTCTGTTACCTCCTATCTTCTTTCTTAGCCTATGTCCAGCACATATGCATTGCATCGTTAGACAGGCATGTACTGTTGACTACTGGAAAATACTACTCAGCAAGCAGTTAAGCTTACATCTGTTTCAGATGCATTTAAAATAAGTTCTTCAGACAAAAATGAAACTGTTGCTCCCTCTCTAGAGAGAAAAGTAAAATTCACACAGCTACATCTGGCACTTAGCAATCTCATCAGAGGACTGGAAAAAATCTATTCATTATTAGAAAAATTGTCTATTGTTAATAGAGTAAGCAATGGATTCCTGTTCTCATCTCAACTGGGAATGGAGTTGGCTTTCCTGTTTGAACAGAGGTGACAAAAAACATTTTTTGATTGAATTTACAGAGCATCTGCTTGCACAATCAATCCAGAATATCTTTATGCCTAGTACTAGCTTGCACTAGATTGAATTCTTTTTTCTGCATCGTATGCCAACAAAACTTGTCATCTGTACACTGACAGCCTATATCTGAACATAATGTGATCTTGGGACATATTTTTGTCTCCCTGGTAGCTCCAGAGAGGATGGATGACTTTTTACTTTTTTTTTTTTAACCATTCCTCTCAGTTTATTAACTGAAACAAGATTCAAAAGTCAAAGTTTCTGATTTATTGACTTGATATCCTTGTGGTTTCACAAATTAAAAAAAAAATCATTTTGGTAAGTGGAAAGGAAGATTTTCTTAATCTTTTTGTCTTCATTTTCTCCATTGATTTTCCAAAATTTTTATTTTATTTTCATTTTATCAAGAAAACCACTAGTGATTGCAGAACTTAACAACTGAACAAGCAAGAATTCAAAAGTTTTTCTGACCAGCCTAGCATTTTGTTTCCACAGACTGTGATTTCCTGTACCTGATTTGTGATATAAAAGCACAATTTAACAAATAATTCACCTTATTTGTACATAAATGCAAGAAAAATCCAAACCAGATTTCCATATGATATCAAGAAGAATTGCTCTACTAACATTCGGAAAATACAAATCAAATTGGATTAGGTACTATTGTTATTAATAGCCATACAGAAATATCTTGTGCCTGAAAAAGAAATCACCCTTTTGCACTAACCACAATGCAGATGGACAGTGCTTCAAATTACTTATCTCTTAATTAAACAAAGCAGAACCAGTTGGAAAGGCAGCAGTCACAAACAGGTGAAAATGTGTCCAAAGCCATACAGAAGAATAGCACCTGAAATGTGAATAAAACCTATATTTTCTGAGTTTGTGTCTAACATTGTCTCTATGTGCACTCCCATCTTTCATATACTTCACTGTGTGACATGCAAGTTAAAGCATTCTCAGTGGCTTCTCAGTTGTGCATGGTTTAATATTGAGGAATGCATGTACATTCACGCAGACAGCAGAGTGCTTGATTTGCAATGGAATATCAGAGCGCATAAACAGCTAGTGAGACACAGGGCACTGTCAGTGCCTGTAAATACCAGAGATGCGTGCAATTGAGGTGACTACATAAATGACACAGATGCACTGTTTTGCAGGTGCAGTTTTGCAAAGCCAGGTGAAGGAAAAAGTCACAATGCATGAATCATTTTAGGTCCTGAGTATAACTCTCTGCTGTCAATTCCAGTTCTGTTTGTCATCAGACAAAGACACTCAAGACAGTAAGCCATTACAGCTCTGCATTCTTCTATCCCCAAGGGGGCCTTTTTAAAGAGGCAAATTGATTTTTGCCACCAGACAGTGAGTCATGCATACAAACTAGGAGAGCTCTTATGAATCCCTATATTCATTTCCCCATGGTGCTTGGTAAGGTGAGTTGTTTGCCTGATTTGTTTAAGAATAGGTTTGAGGAAAGAAACAAAACAAAGCAAAACACAAAACTCTTATGTTTTTAACCCATGTCTCAAGAATACAATATATCTATCAGCATTCAAAAAAATATTTTCGTTCCCTATGGAGAGCTTACATTTCTGGTTTACACAGAATTGGTATGATCAAATGGTTTTCCATGTGCTGTGTGTAGGAGGTTTTAAACAAATAGTTACATGGCTATTTGCAGGAAGAAAAGGAAGAAAAAAGGAACAAATCCCAAGTAAAAGGTTCTGTTTTCTGCAGTGGTATCTGATACCATTTGAGATGCCCTAGAGTGTCCAAGGTCTTCTGTGGAAGACATGCATCCTTTCAAAGGAGCAATTGGAGTGCACTCTTGTTCCTTCGGAAACCTGTAGACGAAGTGAGAATTGGACTCAATTACCTCTAGCAGACAGCAGCAAAGAAATTGAAAGCAGACCAGATATACTAAGCATATATCTGTTCAAAATCTGAAACTGTCTCAGTCTTCAACTTAAGGGATCCTGGATTTTCGTACTTCTTCACAGTTTTCTTGCTGCAAGGGCATTTGTTTTTCTTTCTTTTATTGCTTGGGGTTATTTTTCAGTCATTTAGTGAAAATATATGTTGTTTTAAAATACTGAATATTAGAGGTAATTGAATGTTACTGAGGTAGTTTTAGGTTTAAGTTAGATTTGTAAGTTTTCAGAGGTCCAAAAAGAATGAACAGAAAAATCATCACCTAGACATCAGACCTGCAGGGCACGCCCAAAGTTGCACCTATGGATAGCAGATGGAGCAACAGTGGGCTTCCAGGAGAAGGCAGGTGGAGGCTGGTGAGAACAGAGCTTAGTTTCTGAAGTCTGCAACATCTTTTGCTTTGTGTTGTTTATACCACAACATTTGTATGCCCATCTTGCTTTCCTTCCTTCTCCTTTGTTTCCATTAATAATCATAGAATGCAAGTAATGACAATATATGTAAATATTTTAACTTGTTTCACTTCCCTGCAGAAGTATATATTCCATCCCAATGCTGCATTTAGTTTTTAGCCAGACTCATTAATAAACAATGCATAAATTTTACCTGAAGCTCCCCAGTCTCTCATCTTAAATATATTATAAATCCAATCCAACTCTAGTGCATAGTGTACATATATATAAGCCTATTATATAGCACATGAAGAAGGAACATTCAAATTTCATTTTTTAATTAATATTATATAAACCTATATAAGAGTTTAAAAGAATTCTTATTTAGGCTGAACACGGACAGATTTTAGACCACCTGGTGTAGCTGGTGGAATGTGTGGGACACCTGTGGAGAGAGCAAACAATCTTGAGAAGAGCTACCTAGCTGGTGTAAAATATCATAGCTCTTTTTGTCTTAAGCTAAGCCTTAATGATTCATACCCGCTAAGGATCACATCTTGAATGAAGAGCTAAATCCGATTGGATGGTCAGCTGCTGACAGACACAATGATCTCAGTGTGTCATAGGGATCACATTTCAAATGCCCTGCTATTATTTCATCTGATTTAATGGGAAATGTGCTACACAACACAGCTTCCCACAGAACAAAGTAGTAGGAAGTGAGAGCTGCATATTTAAATCATCCTGGAAATGTCAGACTCCAGTAGATATTTTTCTAAAGCTTCCTCTACATGCCACAGACACCTCGGCATTCTTTTTTTTCTTTATTCTAGATTTTTTATATTGAAACTCTTTTCGAAATTCAAAATGATCATAAACATTTTGAAATACTCACAGATCCTAAATCTCAACTAAATGCAAAACATAAAACAGAAAAGTCGAAGGCAGCTTTCTAATATGAAGACAGAGTTTTATATTTACTGCTATAATATTGGACCTTGAATTTAAGCAAACATAGAAATACTTCAAAGGAGGCTGACTGATGGAAAAAACTGAAATAAAAAGGAGAAAAAGAAAAATAAATCTATATACATCTATCTGTGAGTTGTTTAAAAATACAGAGGAACAAATGAGATAGAAAAAATAAAGAGAGATGAAATTGAAGTAGAGAGGGTAAAATAAAAAGCTGCTGTGAGACATGGAAAAGAGTCAGAGGATGAAAAGATAAACAGCAGTCAAGAAATTAAAAATTAACTAATGAAATGGGAAAATAAAGAGGTTGCACATCTAATTCTTGTTAGAAAGGAATAGCAATGATGTGATCAGGACAAAATAAAAACAATCAAATCTTCACACCAATTTATGCTTTAGATCATAGTCCGTATGTTTTCAAAAGACTGCAACGTACATTTTTAATAGGAACTGGAAAAAGAAGGAAAGGAGTGAAAATACACCAAGGAAGGCTTCTTCCCTTTTTTTCTTTCTTTCTTTTTTTACCCCTTCTGATTTTCTGGCAGTGGTAGAAAGTATGAGAGCTATGAAGACGAAATTAACTATGGGATTGGAAGTAAATAATGAAAGACTAAATTGTTGCAGAAAATATAATACTTGGGATAAATTGCATTTTTTCTCAGTTCATGGCAGGAGATTGTCCATATAAAAGCTATGAGTAGCACTTAGGCCAAGAACCATATCAAGGATTTGCCCCCAAGAGAGTACATCCCAGGTCTATCAACCACTCCTCTGCAGCCAGGGGACATCTAAGGAAGGTTGTTTTGTTGATACATGTGCTGTACTAATTCTAAATTGTTATTGTATTGTATTTCAGACTGCAATCTGTCCAAAAGTGATGGTTCAGTGAAACTTTCCCCTAGGATATCCTGTTTGTTTCCTCTTTCCTCTCAGAAACCTCTTACGCTCTTAACTGCAATAATTGCCATGTCATGTCAAATGGCATGGTCCATATTATAATCATAGAACCATAGAATGGCTTGGGCTGGAAGAGACCTTAAAGATTGTCTGGTTCCAGCCCACCAGATCAGACTGCCCAGGGCCCCAACCAACCTGGCCTTGAACACCTCCAGGGATAGGGCGTCCACAGCTCCTATGGGCAATCTGTTCCAGTGCCTCAACACCCTCTGAATAAAGAATTTCCTCTTAATAGCTAATCTAGTTTAAAACCTTTTCTTTTTCTCTTATCACTATCTGCTCATGTAAAAAATCTGTTCCCCTCCTGCATATAATCTCCCTCCAAGTACTGGAAGGCTGCAATGAGGTCTCCCAGCAGCCTTCTCTTCTCCAGGCTGAACAAGCCCAGCTTCCTCACCCTTTCTTCACAGGAGAAGTTCTCCAGCCCTCTGATCACCTTCATGGCCCTCCTCTTGATACACTCCGACAACTCCAGGTCTTTCTTGTGCTGGGGGCCCTAGGAATGAATGCAGTAGTCCAGATGGGGCCTCATCAGGGCACAGCAGAGGGGGACAATCACTTCCCTTGCCTTACTGGCCACCCCTCTCTTTTGATTCAGTCCAGGATACAGTTGGCCTTTTGGGATTATGCACACACTGTTGGTTCATGTTGAACTTCTCGTCCACCAGAACCCCCGAGTCCTTCTTTGCAGAGCTGCTCTCAATCAGTTCTTCTCTCAGTCTCTACACACACATGGGATTGCCTCGACCCAAGTGCAGCACCTCACACTTGGCCTTGTTGAACCTCAGTAGGTTCACGTGGGCCCACTTCTCTAGTTTGTCCAGGTTTTTTTAATTAAAACAAAACCAAAAGCAACACAAATTTCTATTATTTTGGAGTAACTTGCTTCTCTTTTAAAACAGATATCCTTACTTCGGGTCCATCCCACAGAGTAAATGTGATGACACTTGTGTGCAGGAGAACATGAATGTGTGATGACATGTGAGCATGATGACACGCATGCACAGGACAATGACTTGTTAGGGGGATCCCTTTAGGCATCACCATCAGCCAGCAGCAGGTGGAGGACCTTTCCCTGGTGATGGGGAAGCAATATCCCAACTCCAGGCACTGCAGTTTGCGCTCCACCACCTCCACCTCCATCAGGAAGTAGTGCACGTGCTGCAGGAACTCCTCATCTACCTCCTTCCTAGGGTGGGTTTCTAGGGAAGCTCCCAGGAGTGTGCAGCAGCTCTGTTTAATGCAGGTACAGCAGCAGACAGGCCACAAAGGCAGCTTTGAACAGCACTGGATGCACATCACTCCTCTCAGTTGTGTATCATCTTCAAACTTGCTGGTGTTGTGCTCTGTCTAATCATCCAGGCCATTAATAAAAATGTTAAACACTATTGTCTCTGATATCACCTCCCCTCCAAGTGGGTACATCACCAGTGCTTGGCTGCCAACTATAGTTTGTGCCACTGACATCTTCTCTCTGAACTTGGCAGCTCAGATTGTTTTTAGTCCATCCCTCTATCCATTTATCTAGTTTGTTTATATATGTAAAGTCTATTTAGACTTTTATAAACCCTATCTAGATTTTATCATTTAATTGATCTGGAAGTTATGGAAGACAATGTTGAAATATTTATACAGGTGCATCATAAGGAAAAAAAACCCTTCAAATCTAAACTGGAAAGAAAGGTGAATAATATCAAGAGAAAAAAAATTACGCTCTCTATATCATGGCTAGGAGCAGATTAAGTGATTTTCCTTACGCCTCTGAGGCCATTTCAGACAGAGAAAGTAATTAAGCCCATGTGCCCTGAACCAGTTCCCACATTACAGATGAACTTTTCCACTCTGCAATCATTTTTTTATTTATTACCTACTCCTCCTTGAAGCTGTTCTCATTCAAGCATATTTTGAAACTATACTTACAACTGGTCACTCGTATCTTACATTTTTCATAGCAGAGCCTGGGTATCATTTTTGCTGTTCTCTTCCCTATCACATACCAAGTGAACTGCAGTAGCTGTAAAGTACTGCTGAACTGACAGGTTAGAGTTGCTGCTGACACTGTAGAAAAAGACTTCCCAAAAGGTTAACACCTACATTTTTATCAAACAAAAAAATGGATTATTTGAACTGTTCTGTCTTGCACTGTATTGAGATAATACATGGAATCACTTAATCCTTCGAAACACATCTTATTTTAACTTTTATATAATCATCTGCTCATGCAAGTCTGCCTCACACTTCAAGAACAGTTAGGGCTGGTAGTAAGACTGATGAGGCTGAATGCAAGCACAAGTTACAAAGATTCAATGAAAACAGAGACCTTAAGTCCAGAAAGTATACTTCAATTCTTATACTTTTTGATGGACTCAAAACATATATTCCTAGGTTGTTTCTAATATGCATAAGTCAAGTAGTTAAAAAAAAAGAAAAAAAAAAAGACCTGAAACAAACATAATTAGCCTGGTGAATACCTTTTAAAAAAGTAGTAAACGTATTGACTGAGACCATTTTAGGGAAAATACTATAATGGTAGTTGTGCCACATAACTTTGAAATCAATTAGACTTCACTGTTTTTCTCATGTGACACCTCTAATGGAGCATATCGATCCATTTTGTGCCAGGTAAGTACTTACAATTAAGTTTTGATTTTGTTAAGCTACCAGCACTGAAATAAAGGGGCAATAGATGAGAAGTAGCACTTTACTTAAAAATATCAAAACCTTGTTTAAAAGGATACAAAAGGCTTATCATTTTATAAATACAAAGAAAAATTTCAGTCATGATCCCCAAAAAAACCCCATAAGACCATGCTCTTTTCATTGGTGCAAATGTTTAAAAAAGTACTGAGTCAATCTGATGTTGAAGAACTGACAATCATGAGGTCATGGAATATATAACAAGCAGGAAAGCCAAATAAACTATAATCTTGTAGTCACAAAATACACTGCTTTCTTCCTAGCCCAAGGATCTGTCTGCGGTTAATTAGATTTGCAGCCAGTTAGTGACATGGCATCTCAGGAAAGCTGTTGTACAAGGTTGGCTGAAGGCAGAGGCATAATCCTGGCTCATGAGTGAAAAAGAAAACAAAACAAACAAAAAGGGGCTGCATGGATAGAACTGTATGCAAAACAAAGAGATCAAATTAGAGAACCATTGGTATGTATAGGGTCATACTTCTTGCTTGAGGCACATTATAATAATTGGCAAATGCTTGGCCTCTTTGTAGCTCATAAAAATGTTCATTTTTCTGTATATTTAGGAGATTTTCAAAAAGGAAAACACGATGTTCTCCCAACTTGGATGTTTAACAAAAAAGATCTGAGCACACTAAGTAAACTGCATTGAAGAAGCTGCTTTTCTGTATATTCCAGGCTTTGACATATATGCTTCACACTTCATTTTAAAAGGGTAAAATGGAGACATCGATAGACATCCCCTAGGAAAGATGCTTTGGGTGTCTCTTTGTTGGATGAAGCAATTGCAGTTGAACCAGCTTTGTAGGGTCTGGATCACTGCATGCACTTTATATTGAATATCAAATCTTACTGTATGAAAAAGCATTGTTTCCCAAACACAGTATATATCTTTCTCCACACTTCAGTACAACCTACCATTAGGCACCTATGAAGCAGGAAAAGCAAAATTGACAGAAAGGATTCATTTTAAAATACAACGAGACGCCCCATTCTCTCACTTGAAACAGAATGAAACAATAATTGTAGTGTTAGCTGACCCTGCAGAACAGTAACCAACTAACCCTAATTGAATGTTGTCTTTCCATTATCAAAAAAGATGGATTTGGCATTTACCACTTCTCTTACCTGAATCAGCACATGCAATTCTATTCCTCTGAGTCAATTACCAAGTACTTCTGTTATAAATGACAGCAAACTGACAAGAACTCTTGCTCTATAAAAGCTTATTTTGAAGTCACCAGTTGTTTAATGCAGATCTCATCTCCAAGAACTTTCTTCTTTCACATTTATATATACATAAACATATGGTGATTAAATTTTTTATTGTAATTTCATGACAATCCTGTACTGGGATAAATAAGAGAGGAAAACGCCATTTTTTCTAAAAGTTTTTGTTAAAATCAAACATGCTGTTGCTAAAGGACTGATCTCTTTGGATTCATGGATCAGATTCAAAGACAGAAGGATCCACTACTTTATCCTGTACATGCAAAAGCAGATGAGAGTATATTTCATTGAAATTTTGGTCAGATACTGAGTTACTGAGTTACCTAGAATCACACAAAATATGTTACATAGAATACCATTTTGCATGCAAATCACATTGCCAATTGCTTGTGGGGAGTCAGTGTACAGTTATCCCCCGTTTTACAATATGATGGCATGTGATGGATTCAAGTTTTAAACTTCTCTGATTGTCATTCAAGAATACAACAGATGTGTTAGGTAATGTTATAAAAGTCCCACTGCATACCCACAAAGTTGTCCAGAGAGACAAGGGTAGATAAATGAGCTCAGATACTACCGTGACTACTCCCAGGTCTATCACAGGAGTCATCAAGCACATCAGAAACCCATCTCTACCAGCCCAAAGAAGCATAGGGGCACAGAAGCAGACACGAACTCAAATTACAGGCTCCCAAGAAACAAAAAACCTGCCCAGTCCCCTCTCACATGTGTTTCAGCTGATCCTTGGCTCGTATGTCAGGATGTGAAAGTCGTTATGATGAGTCATGGGGAGAAGCAATCTGAATCATCTTTCAGACTAAGAGGGCTGCTGCACAAGGATGTAGGTCACATTATGGGATTCAGGTGAAGAGCATTTTGGGATTGCTCAAGATTTATTATAGGTTATTTAAGGGAAGAATTAAAGCCAGGCAAAGATACGGATTTTGGTGATTTAGCAGGAATAAATATGGGAAATAAGTAAGGGCATATAAAGGGCCAGTTGCATATTATTAGTTGGCTGGTTAGACTATTTCTTGGGCTTGATGAACGTGGTCCATCCTGTCTTAATGAACTTCTTAACTCTTCCTTGGGTGAGGAACTCTGTTCTGTGTGAGTATGGGAGGGGGTCTGTGGTGCCAACAACTGGAGCAAGTGTGTGGGAGAGTGTGAGACCAACTGGCAAGCAGGTGAGGTGGTCTGGGAACTTTGGGGTCAGTGGGTCTTCTAAAATACAGCTCTGGGTGTGAGAGTGCCTGTGTATCTCGATGGGTGAGAGCACAAGACAGGTGGCTTTTGGGACCAGGAAAGTGCGTGTGTGATGGTCTGTACCAGCAACAGAAGTAGGGCTGCACCTTCAGTGGCTGGTACGTACAAGTTCCAATGACTGGAGAGGCTGAGATCCCGGGGCTGCTACTGGGCAAACCAAGTCCAAATTCAGCTACTGGAAAGATTCACACCATACATAAGAATGTATATATATTCTTGGTAGTGGTCATCCATCCTGTTCAGCTAGAGCAAGATGAAGTCGTTGGTGCTGTTTTTGTGAGTGCTCAGGGTGTCCACGATCTGTGTGGCCAGCTATGCACATATAGGTAGGTAGAAACACAGTTTCATAGATACACGTATACATATCAGAAATTGTTATGTGATACACAGAAATATGTATATATGATGTGCTGTATATATGTGATCTGTGTGTCTACTGGGAATACATCTCTGGCCATGCTATTTGTTGTCACTGGGGCCATGGGTCTGCAGCAACCTCGCCTGTCACTGTCAAATCCGTCATGGTATATTTGTCTGTAACAAAACGTAAGAATATGGCAGTATAGTAATGATGAAAGAGATAAGTCCCTTATTTTGCCAAAGATCATCTCAATATTATCAGATGATGACTTTTTTTTTTAACAGAAGCATTTGTAAACAGGAATCCCACTCAGTTCTGGATTCAGGAGATGAAATTTCAGCAAAGACCAGTGAAAAGGAATATGAAGGAAATGTTGAACTTTTTCTTTATTCTTTTTCTTCTTCTTTTTTTTTTAATTTTCTTTTTCTTTTTCTTTTCCTTTTCCTTTTTCTTTTTCTTTTTCTTTTTCTTTTTCTTTTTTCCCTTTTCTTCTATCTAATACTAATAAATTAAATTAGATTTATTACAGCTAAGATAGAAAACCTGTAGATATACCTGTTTCTGCCTGAAAGCAAAAGGATGCAGTACATGACCTTTGTATTCCCTGACATAAAGTAAAACATAGTGATACTCACTTGTGTGCTCCACCATAGTCCTTATGTGCCAGTACAATTAACTGCTGTTTAGTTAATATGCTTAAGTGCCAGAGATGTGTTGTTTTATAGATAGCATATTGACAATATTTGAAAAAATATAGTTTCCAAATGAGATAACCAAAAAGAAATATTGCAGTCCAAATTGCGTAGAAGATAACAATTTTTTTTTCTGTCTGTGAAAACAGAAATTGAATGCTGTATAGTTATTTTCATCTCTGTATTTAGTTTAAAATGAGAATAATACCTCCATATGATTCATAGCAGATGCTGATGACAGAAAACTACACACCTGTGGAGAACGGGATGTTGTAATCCCAGTGTGATTAAGAAGATGTACGCTTACTGCTCTGCAATGAGGATGGATTGTTTACCTTTCCTATTAAGTCTGTAATTAATCACCCAGGTTTGATCTGTTTGATACCAAATGGATTTAGCATCTCACATTGCTTAAGTAGCATGTTGTTTTGTACAATACCTATTGTTTTGTATTAAGAGATGCCTCTGCAGAGCACACTATGATAATTCTTTTCTTACATAACCTCTATTTATTTGGACAGAAAATGGCACTGCTGTGAATAGAAAGAGATATCCAGAGAAAATATGCCCCGAAAAAGAGACATTTGAGTTTCCATTCCTGCACTGAATAAAGAATTTCATGTTATGTATCTTTATGTACTGTGTTTAAAAGTGCTGTGAATAGGAACTGAACAAGTCTTAAGGAAACAAAGAAAGTTAAGTTTTACTCTCTGTTGCAAGTATACTTTGATGGAAGAAGAAATGTCTAGATTAAGTTAACTATAACTCTATTCACTATATACCCAGTTTGTAACAGTATGTAAGTTGCCCTGAAAGTAATGGCTCCTATTTATTTCCATCTATCACATCTACTACACTGGTTGATAGAGCAAATTCTCAGCTACAAAACACTATTTTTCAACACAGTCACTACCATTAGCTACGCATTTTTGTAAGCGATGAACAAAAGCCTGCATGCCATGCTTGTAAAAACCTGTACCACCCACCGCCTCACTGTGGTAACATCCACTGTTTGGTCTTCATAAACATTCATAAACATTCATTGGTGAATGTCAATGAGTACAATTTTTTCCCCATGGAGGAATTCAATGACACACCATTGCTTCATACGCACTTCCATGTCAGACACCAATTTGTCAGACTGCCCCTCTGCTGTGTCCTTTGGGACTCTTGCCCTCCTTTCCTGACTTCCTGCCCCTGGGGATGGTGAGCTCCTGCACCCTAAGGAAAGCTTCCTTAAAGATCTCCCAGCTCTGCTCCATGCCTTTGTCCATGAGGACAGTTTCCCAGGGGGTTTTATTGATTAACTCACTGAAGAGCTGGAAGTTAGCTTTCCTGAAATTTGGTGTTTTAATCTTACTCTGTGACTGCTTGATATCCCTCAGGAGCATGAACTTGACCAATGCATGGTCACTGCAACTGAGGCAGTCTCCAATCCTGATGTTACCAATCAGTTCATCTGCATTGGTGAGCAAGAGATCCATTGTGGCTTCCCCCCCGGTGGGGCCACCTAGTACTTGAGTCAAAAAGTTATCCTCGATGCAGTCCAGGAGCATCCTGGATTGCCTGCAGCTCACCGTGTTATTTTTCCAGGGAATGTCCAGGTGGTTGAAATCTCCCTGCAGGACAAGAACCTATGATCTTCACGCCTCCTGTAGCTGGAGGTAGAAGGCCTCATCAACAGGCTCCGCTTGGTCAGGCGGCTTGTAGTAGACACCCACCACAAGGCTCCCTTTGTTACCATGATCTCTAACTGTCACCCACAGACTTTCAACCTGCTTGTGATTATTCTTTAGGGACATCTCTTCACATTCTATTCCTTCTCTGATGTATATGGCAACTCCTCCCCCCCTCCTTCCTCGCCTGTCGCTTCTGAACAGCTTGTAGCCACCAATGGTCCCATTCCAGTCATGGGAATCATCCCACCAGGTTTCAGTGACGGCAGCTACATCATGGTTTTCCAGTAGCACAATGGCTTCCAGCTCCTCCTGTTTGTTTCCCAAGCTGTGTGCATTGGTGTAGAGGCACTTCAGCTGGGCAGCAAGCCTTGCCTCCTTCTTCAATGATAACTCCTTGATTCCCTCAAAGTGTTTCCCTTGAGGCTCCACTTTGCCTTCTCTTATTGCCCCAGCAATCCTTGCCTCATTATCATAGGATTCCCCCTGTGCTGCAGTGTTGCCAGCCCCTCCCAGGGCAGCCGGGTGAGGACCCCTGCTAGCACCCTGTCCATCTGACCTAGCTATGTTCTCCCACTCCTTGTTGTGGGAAGGATCATCCCCTCCATTCCCCTTCAGACCTAGTTTAAAGCCCTCGCAATGAGTCCCACTAGCTTTTCTCCAAGGACCCTCCTTGGAGGGAAAGGTGAACCTCGACTGGTGCCCACAATCCTGGTGCCATGTAGGCCATCCAGTCATCAAAAAACCCGAAGTTCTGGTGATGGCACCAGCCACAAAGCCCGGTGTTTAATTATTGGAGGGAAGGTTCAGCCTCTGTTGCCATAACACCAACATCTGCCTCTGACGTCCTGGGCCAATAAATTAAAATAGAAAGCATCACTTTTGAAGCAGCCCTCATACATCTCTGAAAGAGCAGTGAACAGTACTCATGTCCAGCCATGCCCAACGTAATCTCATGATTGGTTTATTATGGACATTCATTTGACTAACAAGGAGGCAACCACTGCATTGCTGAACTGCTCCTGAGAAGATACTTGTGGGAGAATTTCTGTACAACAATGGACATGTGAGCAATCCAGCAACTGTGGACAATGTACAAATCTAAGCAGAGATGATCGGTATGAATACAATGCTGGGGTGCGTGTGAAGATAAAGTCCAGTTCCGAGGTACGTGTCGAAGACAAGGTCAGAAGACAGCCAAAAACAAGAACATCCTGAGAAAAGAACGACTCCCGTGTGAAAACAAGAACTGTTTTCTCAATAACATTTCATTTCCCAACAGCTGTCAATAACCAATTAGAATTAGACTGCTAACGTGTGTTTCACTGTCTTTAACCAATCACTAATAGCTGTGTGTCTCTGGTAAGATAGAAAATAGTTATAAAAGAATCTGTGTGAGCTGCAATAAATTGGCATTCACTTGATCATATTGATCGTATAGTGTTTGTTCGAGCCTTCGCGTCGCAACAGATACTCAAGCAATAGTTTGGGGTAACTGGTTATGGTTTATTCTTGACTACTAGCCTAGACCATGGAATGGAACAGCAGCTCTTCAAGAACGGTGAAGTGGTAGAAAGTTCTCAGGCTTGGTAAATCTTAAAAGTCTTTAACGTGATTCTTCTGTGTGGTTTCAGAAATCATCTATCTTTTAGTACATATACTCCATATTCTTTTACTTCTGTTATTCACTTTGCACAACATCTTGTTTGTTGGGTTTGTCTAAAGAACTTGAAACCTGACTGGAATCTGAGTTAGTGCTGTGCATGTAATTATACTAGTTCACCTCAAACAGTGAGATAATCCTCAGAAAAACAGTGCTTTGGGCCTAGCTATTTTTCAAATAACTGCAACAATGCAGAATGTTTTTTCCTGTGAAGAAAGAAAATTTTTCTACTGAACCTAAATCCTCTATCTGCCTGCTGCATTTCTGAAAGCATTAAATGAAAAGCCAGGGCATTAGTCAAATGAAACAGTGATGCCTAAGCAGTATAGCCAAGTAAAATTGTGTTTTCCACTTGAGTTGCTTAGACCAGTCATTTATTTGAACATATCTCCCACGTTCCCTTGTCCACATAGCTGAGATACCAGTTTTCACCAGCTCCTTTTTCTCTCACGCCTTGCTTTATATACAAATAAAACCTGTGTTTCCTAAGAAGAATATGTTCTTTGCAGTGTTGGATCAGGGGAAACAGAAATCTGGACTCTTGTGACATGTCTGAGTTTGATTCCAGAAGTAGGAGAGTTATTGCTGATACAGCGATCAGAATTACCTATGAATATAAACCGTGGGAACAAGAGAGACTGAATCATCTATACAATACTATGCTGCATAGCTAAATAATGTATTTTGAAGAGCATCTCATTTCTGTTAACATGTGGGTCAAATTCAGTTTGCAGACCCACAGAGAGACACCATCCATTTATGCTCATCCATCTTCTAATATGACTTTGTGTAGTGTCAAAGCATTTGAAGTAGAACTCCTGAATTGCTCATGAAGTGAAGGCAAGATGTTCACTGTGGTGCTGTCATATTGCCATTTGCAAGTATAGAACAAGAAGCTTGCACTGGCAGTTTTTTTTTTTTTTTTTATCAGCCAGTTACAATGAAAGAAAAATGTTTTTCTGACTGAAATTAGACTTTCAGGTAGGCTTTGAAACATGGAGTTTCAGCGGAAGAGAAGGATTTCACTGATAGCAGAAGAGTGAAGACAGCATAATATTAAAATTCTTACGAAAATGCTGAGCTTACTGCCAAACAACAATTTCAGAGTCAGTCATGCTGTTAAGAAACCTGCTACATTTTCCAGAAGGATGTAAATTTGGAGACCTGATAACATGGTTACACTTACTTAGATGATATGAACTATTACTTTCACTATCCAGGAGAGATCTAAGACGTATATATATATATATGTATAGTTTTCTTTTCGGAAATTAGCTATGGATAGTTTATAAAACTGGATCTTCAAAAGAAACACATTTGTGGGATGAGTCAACGACTTACATTTTTCTGAATCCTTGATGTATACTTAGTGTACTTTCGTCACCTCTTTCACTGTCATGCTTTCTTTCTTTGTATTTTCTTCATTTTCTTGTCCCTTCAGGAAAGAATGGGAAATTATTTTCTCATGGACTCCAGAGAGACACCAGATCCTTATCTTATTGCAATTTAGGTACTGGTAGATGTGCTGACAAGTGTATCAGAAATTCCTTATGTGAATCATGCTATTATCGACATACAGCCTTTTTACAGGGCAGTTGAGCTTTTGCTGCTGCATGGAAATATTTAAAAGCATTCAATCTGAATCACTGAGGATTCTCCCTCAAAAAGTGAGTTTTTGACAAAGCAAGGCTCCTTCATACTCATTCCTGTAGCTGCCATTTCTCCAACTATAGAAGGCAGCCCATGTATTTTCCATGTCCCTCCACCCCATTGAAGAGTTGTATCAGATCAGCTTTGAGCTGTTAGAGGGTTAGATGCTGAGGATCAAAGCAGAAGGGTGAGACGAGCTCATTCAGGGATGTGTACAGGCCACCTATCACTCTACCTTTGACAAGAGCAGCACTGTAGTTGAAAAAGAATGAAAATTTTTTAACTGCTCATAATGAAAGTATCTATTTGGCAACATATTTTAGAGTCTTCCTCTCCAGTGGATTGTTTCTTTTCCTGCAGCTCTGGGATAGGGAAAGAGGCTGAAAAAGTAGTTGGGAAGATAGAAGACTATGCGTATCAAAGTAATCAGTATCTCAAAAACAGAAGGAAAGCACATTTCCAAAGGTGATTCTATAGAATAAGTGCATGTGTGCACGTTTTTGTGTGTATATAGCAGGACGAGGAAGGGATTGAATAGACAAAGGACACTTTTGAAACTCCATGGTAAACAAATACCTTTCCAACATATAGTCAGTGGAAGGAAATAGAGAATTGGAATTGTACTCTAAATTGGATTCTTTGAAGTGCGCTCCAGAGATTTTTTTCTTCTCCTTTGATCAGGAATTCCAAACATTCCATGTCAGTACCTAAAATTAGACTATGTAGATCCCAACTTCAGATATTAAAATCTGCATTTTCAGAAGCTCAATCTTTTGCAAAATATTAGACTTCAAAAGCCAGGTACACCTGGTGTATTTGCAGATAAAATTGACTCATCTGTACAAATCTCTGGAAGCTGGTAGAGCCTGGAACGAACAAGTTTTCCCATTAAAAAATCCTTTTTTCTTTCTTTGCAGATACATTTAGTGGATAGCTTTCTTTGTGTATATACGCAAGAACTCACTTGCAGACTGAACACCTGTGTAGAATTTCATAGCCAAAGACATTTCTTCCACAAAGTTATGAATATTTGAAAATGTATCTCTATCACTGAGGTGAACTTTTATTTTATGCATTGCCCTGATGATCAGAAATTGCTGTTGTGCAATGGAAATAGCATTTTTCCCCTGCAATGCTATCAACTAGAAATAATTTAACATGTTACAAAGGGACTGTGGCATCTCAGATACGTAGAGGTGTTTTCCAGGAACCACTTCAATTTTAAAGCAATTTTAATGTCATTTACAGGAACACCTTTCTCTCTGAACACAAGGACAGTAGTAGTGATACTGACAAAGCAAATTTAACAGATGACAAATACTCAGACATGTATTTATGTTCCCCATAATCGTTAGGTATTGCATATGGATCCAGAAATATCCAATAAAGACCCTAAACTGATCCACTACAAAAAAGCACTTCCGGTACTTAACATTATCTTCTCGCCTGTTTTCTTAAAGAAAAGATGTTACAGAATTGAAAGGCTCATGAAATCAACCAGTCCATCTCACTGTCAGTACAGAAGTGTTCTCTAGAGTGAATACTATGGAATGTTCTCTGGTATTTGATCTGTATCAATTTCAAATTTTAAAAAGAAATAACATTGGAAATTTATTTTGGGAGACTATCAGCTGCATAACTGGTCTCACTATTCAAAAAGTATATATGATAAGTGTTTTATTTAAATGTTCATATGCATATTGGATATAT
Organism: Penelope pileata; assembly: GCA_013396635.1. Lineage (NCBI taxonomy): Eukaryota > Metazoa > Chordata > Aves > Galliformes > Cracidae > Penelope > Penelope pileata. The sequence continues at coordinate 129,522 of WBMW01001153.1, read as the reverse complement.
GCATATGCATTGCATATATGCATATGCAATATGGAGTATTGTGTCCAGTTCTGGGGCCCCCAACACAAGAAGGATGTGGAGCTGTTGGAGCGGGCCCAGAGGAGGGCCACGAGGATCATCAGAGGGCTGGAGCACCTCCCCTACGACGACAGGCTGAGAGAGTTAGGACTCTTCAGCCTGGAGAAGAGAAGGCTGCGGGGGAACCTGATAGCAGCCTTCCAGTACCTGAAGGGGGCCTACAGGAAAGCTGGGGAGGGGCTTTTTACAAGGATAGATCATGACAGGACAAGGGGTAATGGTTATAAACTGGAAGAGGGTAGATTTAGACTAGATATAAGGAAGAAATTCTTCACTGTGAGGGTGGTGAGACACTGGAACAGGTTGCCCAGAGAAGTCGTTGATGCCCCCTCCCTGGAAGTATTCAAAGCCAGGCTGGATGGGGCTTTGGGCAACCTGGTCTAGTGGGAGGTGTCCTTGCCCATGGCAGGGGGGTTGGAACAAGATGATCTCTAAGGTCCCTTCCAACCTGAACCATTCTATGATTCTATGATTCTATATGTAAATACCACATTTTTTTTCATCCATACGTGCAAAGGTAGCAGCAGAGAAAGCAGTATTTGTAAATAAAAGTTTTCTACTAAAAGAGGAGAGATTTAGATTAGATGTTAGGAGGAAATTCTTTACTCGAAGGGTGGTGAGGCACTGAAACAGGTTGCCCAGAGAATTTGCAGATGCTCCATCCCTGGAGGTGTTCAAGGCCGGTTTGGATGGAATGCTGAGCAAAATGATCTTGTGAGTGGCAACCCTGCCTGTGGCAGGGTAGGGCTGGAATTAGGTGATCTTTAAGGTCCCTTCCAACCCAAGTCATTCTATGATTGTATGATTCTGTGATTCTATGATTCTAATAGCAAAAATAGGAAATATTTGTAATATTCTTGATGTTTTCAAATAGAGAATACTTTAAGACCTCTTAATAACTGTAAGCTCTTTAAAATGTCTTAGTATCATTCTGCTTTTGTTTGGCATTGGAAATATATTTTTGTTGATCTCTGTAGGTGTGCAGTCATCATTTCATTTGAAATGCTTTCATGTAGCCATCTAAGCATACTTATGTCTACTTACACATATTTTTTGTCACATTTACAGAAATATATTTATATATTTAGAAAGAGGGGAAAAAGGAAGAGAAAATTGAACTTCTCACTTTAAGCAGTTAATATTCACTTCTTTGTATGAGATCATTCTGCCACTCTTTAGTGCTATCTGGATCTTTCTCAGGTTTGTATTTCAGTGTAGGGTCAATTATAAGTAATTAGGGTTGAAAAAATTTCCTTTTTTTGCACTGTCACATTATTTTGTTCCTCTTGTTTCAGAGGAGTCTACCAAATTAGGACACATGACAGGATTCTTCTCTTTTTCTGTAATATTATTCATAATTTCATAAACTTGCATCAATACAAAATGAGTACAGTGCTTACTGTTTTATGTTTTACAGAAAATTCTGTATGATTCAGATCTCCTTTGGAAACAATAGAACAAATTCCTTGCAGAAAACTCAGTAGAGCAGTTCACCTCAAAGTAAATGCAGCAGCTTCGATTAGTACTAAAGCCAAGGCAAAATGGAATTAGGAGAGTTTCAGCAATGGAATTTGGCAGGTTGGTTAAACTGGTAATTGAGCTTAAAGGTGAACTGTGAGGGGAAAAAAATGGTACTCTTTACTACTTACCTTTATGATAAAGAAAAGACTCAAACTTGCTTTTGTACCTTCTTTTTCTTCTCCCTCCATTAACAGGATTACTTCTCACTACTTCCTTGGGGATAGTAGGAAAAATCCTTGGAGAATCTGCACAGTGCTATCTTGTGAAGATTCATGAAGCTGTAATATGAGCATTGAAATTCTGGTCAGTGGCAATCTTTAACCTTTATTCTGCAGATGTGTTGCTATACGTAGGCAGTCAGTCCCACTGTGCTGCTGTCTGTGATCCATACTGGATTTCTTCAGGTGAGCAACAGTGACGGAGTTCAGGTGGCTTGACAAATCATCATCCCTACCCAAAAGTTACTACCACTGACCTAAGAGTTCTGAGTATTCTTACCGTATTTTAATGCCAAGTATAACAGGTTATTGTAAATTACACTTGCCCTTAAAAATGATTTCTCTAGATATGATTCAGCTGTAACAATAATTTTGAACTAGAAGAGGGGAGGTTTAGATTCAATATTAGCAGGAAACTTTTTACTCAAAAGATGGTGAAGCACTAGAATAGGCTCCCCAGAGAAGCTGTGAATGCCCCATCCCTGGAGGTGCTCAAGGCCAGGTCAGATGGGGCCCCGGGCATCCTGATCTAGTGGGTGGCAACTCTGCCCACGGCAGGGAGTGGAACTGGATGATCTTTAAGGTTCCTTCCAACCTAAGCCATTCTGTAGCTCTATGATAATTTCATATCTAATTATAGGTTATTTGAGTTACATTCAGAGCATGGTATACTTTTTGGATGACTATTGACTCTGATATATAAGCGCACACAACACAAAAATCCTGAGAATATTTTGCAGTACTATGTCCCTTTAGAGTTCCTTCTGCTGAAAATCATTTGAACAATCCATGTTCACTACCATGGATACTCACAGAAAATTTTAAGTTGGTGTGCTTGAGAGCATTTTTTGATATTTTGTATGCTTTTTATGTAACAAAGAATATTCCTTCATATCCGTGCACCTAGTTTGAATGTAGTGTCAAAGAAGTAATTATCAAATCAACTTCCTACACCAAAACCTTAGCTGTGGGAAAATTTAGTAGGATCCGTATTTCAGAAAAAGTCTTATTAGCCTGGAGTTTGCAAATACTGCCTGCTGAATTTCCTACTCCTCGGTTCTCAATATGGGTACTTCATAAGACCTCCAATACCTGCAATACTGATGGTAGTTCATGATTAATAGTTTTAAATGCTGCTTTTGGCACAGGCTATTGATTCAGTAAGACAATCAAAAGTTACAGCATGTGCATAAAGAAAGGTCAGTTTTACTCTAATTTTACTATTGCTCACTGTCACTCTGGAAACCGTCCATGGTGGAGGCCTTCGGGTGTTAATAGAAGAGAGAAGAGGCAATTTTAGTATCTCGTGGGTCACCTCCTTTATGGTGATCTTTACGTGAACTCATAGATTTTCATGTTCAAAATAAATAGCTTTTTTTTATAGAAGGCTGCACAGCCATGAAGAAATGTCAGCAGTTTGGCTGTGGCTTTTCCTATCCATTTTTTTTTCATTTGTTATAAGGAAGCAAACCTGTTGAACTACTTATGAACATAAGTATTTGCAGGAATAAACCTCTAATGAAGATATCCTGTTGCTGATGCCAGGGCCCTGAGGGCACTAACGAGCCTGACTGCCCCTGCCCAGGCCCCTGGGCTCCCCTCATGACCCAGGACCACATGTCAGCTGCTGGCTACATCAGGGCCAGTCTCTAGCTCCCCACAGTGCTATCCTGCCCAACTAGGGGCATCACTGAGCTGGGTCCACCTGTGGGCACATGTCCCAGCTTTGGCCTGCCCCGGTTCCCACTGAAGTTCTTGATGCCTGGGGCTAGGTTTACGCTGGTGCCACTGACTATCATTCTCCTGGCTGGGGTGGTGGCGTGGGCCCAGGCTGTCAGCCCTGATGGCTCCATGGGGATCCCCTATGGCAAAAGACCCCAGGAAGACCCTGGTCTATGCTGTGCCCTAATAGTTGGGTATTACTATCATCACATCTACCCATTACTAAGAAATAAACTTACAGAATACATTTATTCTAACAAATAAAGGGAGCTGAGGCCTGTTTTCTGGCTCTGAGTGGTGTGGCACTGCTGAGATTTGTACAGCTCAGCTACCTCACCTCCTGAAAGGCAGTAGTTGTGTCCAAACTGCCTGTTTGGCAATATTTCTCCTTTTTTCCGCAATCATCAAACCATGACATCCAGAAGAGTGTTAGCCAGCTTGGAGCAAAATTGATTGAAGAAACATGCTGCACAATAAGAATATAGCGAAACACATTTTTTTCAGGCATTAATATCAATTTATGGTCTAGTTCTTGCAGGACATTAGAGTTGAATGTTCCTGAAGAAGGCAATTAAAAAAAAAAACAACACAAAAACGTTAGCATTGCTAGGAACTAGCAACAAATATCTAATGCAGTGATGTACTTTCAACTTAAGAAGAAATCAAATGGTGAGTTCTCTAACGATGGTATTAAAAAGGAATCACGAGCTGAAGCTTATAACTACCTTTTAAGTGCAGTAAAACTAACCAATGATAGAGTAGAAGAGAAACTTGTATTTTTCTTAGACAAAGTTCACCAGTTGATAAATACAATCAGCTACAGGTCTCCCAGCATGTTGTGTTCAGGTCGATCTTTGAACAGGCTAACTTGTGTTTAGCTGAAGACTTTTTTCTTCACTTACAGTCCTCAGGTGCATCACTGTCAGATCTTTCCTTTATCTTCCGTTATTCCTATCATGATCTTCTTGGAAAACGAAAGACAATGTGAGGAGTCAGAGAAAGCAAGGTAGTCAGAAGGAGAAACAAGTTGGGATAGATCTATAGGTAACACAGTAGTGTCTCTATGTTAGAAGTTCTACTGCCTCTATTTCTGTAAGTAATCTATCCTACATGCTGAAAGCAAAACAGCATCAGTACATAGGGACAGCTTTTCAGACACTTAAAATAAACCAAAATCCTAACCTTTCTGAAGTCAATATTCCTGTTAAAAATGTCCTTCTTTCCTTTCGCCTAAAACATACCCTCCCTAAAAAGACACTTGTAACCCCAGAGCCTCCTTCCATGTGATAACCCAGGAAAGTCCTACAAACCATTGGGTAGACTCTCAGCAATTCTGTGATTGAAATTAAAATAGTATTTGGAAATCAGACAGAGAGTCTGTCATCTGGAATGTCAGTCTATGCTTGTAAACAAGCATTATGATGCTTAATTTGATGATTATCTTATTTGACATTTTAACTCAACAGGTGAAGATTAAAGACACGTTAAAATATTTTAGAGAGGTTTAGTACTCTGTTGTAGTTCTTCGTGGCTTTATTTAGCAGGTTATGGACATTGCTAATCTCCAGCCTCTTTTCAGTGAACCAAGATAGGTGATTCCTTCTATCTTTTAAGGAAGAGAAAAGCTGCAAAGTTTGTTTTCAAAATAACATATGAAATTAGCAAACAGAATCAAAAGGCTGTATGGCAATAACATGCAATATCTGTTATGATTCTTGCCAATTTGTCAATGTTAAAACAATGAAATAGCGAGCACCATTAGGCATCACAGAGACATATTTGAAAATAGCTGCTGTTGTTGTGGGTGTCCTAGTGCTCCTTTAGTGCAAAATTACAAGGTTCAAATGTGATATCTAAGAGCCTTTCAAAACTGAGCGTTTGACAAGTGAGATATTGTACCAATATGCTAGAGCTTAAATATGCAGCTAATATGATTATCATCCATATAACTTTTCTGGAAACATGTTTTTACAAAAGCCTCTGATCATATACAGCTGGAAAGTAAGAAAGGCAAATAGGTTTTCTTCCCCCAAGACAGTTTTCAAGAAGCTGGGGACAAAAGCCTGAAACACTTCCTTACCTGTTATTCCAAATACATTTAGAGACATGTATGTGGAAACTCCTAGAAATGCAGTTGTTTCCCTGAGTGTGGGATTGCAACAAGCAGAGTCAGCAAACTCCATGAGTGAAGATCAGCCTCTCGATCGAGATACCATTGTACTTATCGAAGGAGGCCCTGGGAGCTGTAAAGGAGCATAAGGAATGCGGAACAAGAGCTCCGGGTGTGGACTGTTGCCTGTGTGAGATAACAACGATGTTTATCTGGTGGTCACCAAGAAAAGGACGTCTCTGCCCTTCAAGATAAGGAAAATGCTGAAGGAGCTGCTCAAGTCTTGTTGTTGTTAGATGAATTGTAATAGCCAATGATTTATGAGTAGAAGAGTATTGTTTTGTAGAGTTAGCAGTTCTGCATGCTGTTGCATCAGCCAGAAAGGCCTATAAAGACCAGCTAGCTTTTCAGTAAAGCAGAACAATATGTAGGAAACAACAGAACAATATGTAGAACAGAATGTAGGACAGGGACCAGAATGTACAACAATATGGAGAACAGAAGAGAACAAAATAAAGATGAAGAAGTGATCTCTGAACCCACCTCAGAGTCCGTGTGATTATTACATCACACCTGAGGTGAAGTATTTCAGCTTATTTTAAGATATGTTCACCTCATTTTAAGCACTGCACTGTTTCCACAATAAAATTTACCTACTGTGGTAGAATTTTAGTATTAATATTTGCTATATGCATAGTTCGTATAAGAATGAATGACTATTATAACTTTAAAATTTTCACAACTGTCTAAAACTTTGCCTTTTTGAGGTTTCTAATGTAAATTGTAAAGGCTACTACAGGAGCTATGATAATTTGTATTAGTCAAGGGTTACTGCTTGGATGAAACTTGAAAGGAAGGAAATAACACTTCTGGTAAATTGCTTTAATACTCCTGTCACAGATGGGCAAGCCATTTATTAGGAGATGAAACAACAAATATATTTCTCAGTTCTGCAAAGATTCTTCCCTCCTCACCCCTCTTTTTTTAAATATGATTGATTACTTCCTTAAATTCAGGAAAATATGAATGAAGTAAAATGTGAGTATGTAAATCTCTCTAACTTTGACTCTAGCATACTGATAGTTACTTAGGTGTGGGTTGAGACCGTTGATTCTGTCCTGATTTTACATTTATGTTTTATGTTTGACATTCACTCTGAAATGATCTGCAACATTAGGAAAATTATTCTTAGCCCTCAAGAGCTGGATTGCAAAAGTAAAATTTCTAATATTAATTTTAATTTATCTGCATCGAACAGATGAGTGTCTGTATGAATAGCATTCCTCATGGGGCTATTTGAGAGCTGAGACTGTATGTCTTCATCAATTGGATCACTGATGGGATGGAGCACACCATCATCAAGTTTACATGACACAAAATTAGTGCAAGTAGTTGACACAGTGCAAAGCAAGGCAAGGTTTCAGAGAAACCTTATGTAGGGAAACAGTTGATCACAGCATGAACTGATGATTAAGCACATGGTGGAGGGGCGTGGCTGGCCTGGGGAATACCTGTAGAGCACTTGCCCCTGTGACTGGAAGGGGTAGACCTGGGGCGGGGTTGCCCCACGCTTAGATAAAGGCCAGCCAGGGAGAGAAGGGAGTAGCTTGAGAGGAGAAGACTGGGGGGGGAGCTTGGGAGAGAGAGGATTGAGGAATACGTTGGGAGAGAGAAGATTGGAAAACTGTTGGAGAAGCAGCAGCAGCACAGGAGCTGAGAGAGCAGAGGATGATGTACAGCAGAGGCCCTGGCTCCATATGAAATGAATGGTGTAGTCATAAGAGTTTTGGGACCTTTCCACCACACTTGACAAGCTGAAGGAATGGACTGACAGAAGTCCATGAAGATCAGCAAAGACAGGATTTAATACTTATTTATGACTATTTATGGACCATTCTAGTCTGAGAGGCATTTCTCCATTTCATATCATTTGAAATTCAATAGATGTGTACAAATCCCCTCTGTCTCAGATATTTATAATTATGAACTTAAAGCCGTGTAACAGCTTGACCTCTAATTACTAAAATTCTGTGTTTTGTAAAGATCTGTACATATGAACTTTTCTCCTACCAAGCTCCCCTCAAATTATCTGTAAGATTCAGTAGCACTTCTTAGGCAAATACAGTGACTCCAGTGCCTAAAATGATAATTCCAGAGACCTTTTTATAAGTAAGAAGTGCATAAACCATCATTCAGCTAGGGTAAATCAACACATCTCTATTCATGTGAACTGAATTACAGTGAATTTTACCCTCCATGTATCTCAAGGTCAAGACTTTTTTTTTTCTTTAGGTTCAGAAACTTTAAGGTCACATACCACCTCTAGAGTGATCCTGTTATTTCAACCTGCTTCAAACTTCAGTTCTTTATATCCAAGACAGTCACATTCTTAATTTAGGATGCAATTCACAGGAACAGCTGTCCTCAGGAGACTTGCTCCATTTTGACTCTTAGCAATAGCTGCCCTGTTAGTCTAATTAATTTTTCTAAAAGATAACCACAAACAATATGCAGCTTGATTTATAAAGAATAGATCTTACCAGGCTAGCTTTATTTGCTTTGTATTGCACAGAATTTTTAACTTTGTGAGTGAAGTTGCAGATGCACCATGGTATGATTTTAGTAAAGCTTTCAAATCTCTTGCAAAATCTCAACCTCAGATTAATTTGTAGAGGCTTGGGTATGAATACTGATAAATGGATTGAAAAGGGACTGCAGAAAGTTAAATGGAGATTTTTGATGAAGTGTAAATAATAGGGCACCAAGGTGGGTTCTAAGGAGCTACCCAGAAGACTTCCCACATATAGTAGTTCAGAAGTGGGAATCAGCTTCAGAGAGTGCCATGCTCAAATGAAATTTAACCAATATAGGCTGTGAAAGGTAAGGAGTTACATTAATTTGACAGTCTGAGGACAGAAGTATAAAAGTTGATAACACAGTTGAGTAGCAAATAAATAAATCAGGCTAAATTAATTTCAAGATACATGTTCATTTCACAGCTCAGGAAGGTAAGAAGACTGTGTATAGATGATCTAATGCTACTCACGTGAAACATTGCCTAGAGGTCTGGACATTGCATTAGCAGACATTGACAGTTTGAAGGACATTCAAAGAAAGACAACAACAATTAGGATAAGGTGACAAAAATTGATTCACAATGAATGATTAATGGTACTAAATATTTTAATTTTCCTCAGTAGCAGCTATAGAAAAAGATTAAAAATCTACAAATATTTGAACTTCCATCATAATCCTGAAATAAGAACTCCTTCAAAAATATAGGTTTTGATAATATCTTGTTTGGATTTTATGACAGTTTATCTCTAGTCCTGAAGAGGTACACATGATGGAGAGGAATTATTTATGGGAAATTTTCGCTTCTCTTCTTTTTATTTTTTCCATGTCTTTTTAATTTATATTTATGAACATAGGACTATTAAGATGCAAACAAAAAAATACTAATATGAGGTGAATTAGAGGAAAGTACAAATTGAATTATGTGGATTCAAAAGTGTAATCTCTGTTAGTTACAGTTGTGAGCACAAATAAATTGCTTAGAAATGTAGCAGGTGAAATCGTATTTTTAATTTACATAAGCAAACACTTTAGAAGATTGCCTCCACCAGATGTGTGAAGTTTAGTCTTCCCTGAGATTAAATAAAATGCTAATATAGCCAGCTTTCATCACATTCTGTAAACATTAAAATTAAGATAGCAGGAGCAGAAAAAAATGCAACATTTATATTTTTGGGCACCTTCATTTTCAACCTGAGCCTAATATAAGTGGTATCATACCATCACGTGTCCTGCTTAAAAGACTTTTAAGTATTAAGAAGTATGGTAACTCTCAAGTTTAACTGAAATATATTCTCTCTTGAGGATTCAATCACCAGTTGATTTAATGTTGTCTATTTAATCATATTATAAACTACTTCAACAAGATGCTTGTGTAATTGCCTTCTTAGCAGAAAAAGATAAAAAGCATACCTTGCAATTTTGGTTGTGTTAAACAGAATATTACAGTCCTGTGAACACCAAAAGGTTTGTCAGCATTTCCATTATCAATCCCTGTTTTCAGGAATTTAAAATACTTCCATAAACATATTCTATCAGCTGATAATTGCCACAAAGTCTCATCCTGGGAGCAAGCTTACTCTCCTTCTCCTCCTCCCCTTTCCCAGCTATTTCTCTTAATTTATAGTGCTGTTTATTTTTTCTTTTTTTTAGGGGTGGAGGGGAAGGGAATCCAAACTTTCCTGTTTAGCTCTACCTTGCAGTAAGAAGACTCCTTCATGTATGAATGGAAGATCCATCTATTGATTATCCATTCAAAGCAGCAGCCTATTTTCCTTTGTGCAGCAGCTGTGCCTAGGCAGAAAACCTGGCTAAAACAAGCCAATTTGAGAATTTTATATTTTGTTTATAAGTTTCTAGAACTGTGACCAGCTAAAATATTCGTACAGATCCCTTCTACGACATATACTCTGCATTAATTTTAAATAAAAAATGAAACAAAAAACCAACATCAACAGAAACAACAACAACAAAAACAACAACGAACAGAACAAAACTCATAGTTCTGTGATAACAGAAAAAGGTGGAAAGTCGAATGTAAAAGTCTTCCATTCTTAAGTGGTATTAAGCAGTAGGAAATTTTTCTTATACCATGCTTACAATGTTGTATCTAAATTGGAAAGAGATGGATTGGAAAGATGGACTATTAATTGGACAAGAAATTAGCTGGATGGTTGCTTCCAGACAGTTGTGGTCAATGGCTCAATATCCGGGTAGAGATCAGTAACAAGGGGTATCCCTAAGGGCTCTGTATTAGGACTGATACTGTTTAATATCTTCATTAATGACATAAACAATGGAATCGAGTGTACCCTCAGCAAGTTTGCAGATGATACCAAGATGAATGATGCAGCTTACATGATACAAGGAGGGGATGGGATAAAAAGGGAGCTGGACAAGCTTGAGAAGTGGGCCCATGGGAATTTAATGAGGTTGAAACAAACCAAGTACGAGGTGCTGCATCTGGGTCAGGGCAATCTCAACATCAGTACAGACTGGAGGATGAATGGATTGAGAGGAGGCTAAGAAAAATGACTTAGGAGTTTTGGCTGACGAAAACTTGCATGTGAGCTGGCAGTGTGCACTTGCAGTCCAGAAAGCCAGCCACATCTTGGGCTGCATTTAGAACAAGCGTGGCCAGCAGGTCAAAGGAGGTGATTCTCCCCTTCTACTCCATTCTCATGAAACCTCACCTGGAGTACTACATTCAGCTCCCAGGTCCCCAGCATAAGGAAGACGACCTGTCAGAGTGGATCCAGAGGAGAGCCATGAGGATGATCAGAAGGCTGGAGCACCTCTCCTACAAAGAAAGGCTAAGAGAGTTGGGGTTGTTTAGCCTGGAGAAGAGACAGCTCTGGGGAAACCTTATTGCAATCTTTCAATACTTAAAGGAAAATTATAAGAAAAACGGAGAGAGACTTTATACAAGGACATGCAGTGATAGGAAAAGGGGTAATGGTTTTAAACTAATGAAGAGAGATTTATATTAGATATTAGCAGGAAAATTTTCACAATGATAGTGGGGAGGCACTGGAGTAGGTTGCCCAGAGAATCTGTGGATGTCCCATCCCTGAAGAAATTCAAAACAAGGTTGGATGGGACTTCAGGCAACTTGGTGTAGTGGAAGGTGTCCCTGTTCACAGCAGGGGGACTGAAACTAACTGGTCGTTAAGATCCCTTCCAACCTGGACCATTCTAGGATTCTGTACAGTAGTGTTCAAGACCTTATGAAACAACACTGATGATACAATTACTGTAATGAAACAAAAGTAATGTTGTTTCAGGTTCTTAAGTATTTTTAAACTTTTAGACAATGCCTCTGAATGTTGTAGTCCATCTACTTGGACACTGCCACATTCTTAGCTCTTTTTCTTCTGTTATCACATCTGTGTTGTTTTATCCTCGCATACTGCTATCAGAAAATAAAATTGTCAGGTAAGGCAACAAAAATATTATGTTCATTAAAGGAATAGCCTAAGATGATAGAAGAGCATGGATAGAGTAAGAACTTTATTCAGGTTTCCCAACTCCAAAATCGGTGTCCTTTCTCAAAAGATGGAGCTGTTGAAACAATTTTTGCAATAAACTATACCATGAAACTAACCTCTTCAGCCTGCAAGCCAATAGAACATATGGCCTATTGAATTTAATGTGAGTCTTGCAGCTGAAAAGCCTACACAGAGCTTTGAAAATTTACTGCTACATGCCTGACTTCTATTAATAAAAGAAAAGGTTACAATTAATGTTAATTCTCCAGTATGCATGCCTAGTAAGAATCCTTCAGTAATACATAGTTTGTAATTTAAGGACTTCTAAGTCCAAAGCCTGCAAGCCAGCAAAGAAAACAATTACTTACAAGCCTGATACCAGAAATCTGCACAGTAGCCAGAAACACCTGCTTTATATACTGTATGCTCTTCTTTCTTGAGACATAAAGACAGTCCCATGCTGAAGAACCATAAACTCCAAAAATAAAACAAAATCATTGTAGTTTAAGGAAGTCTGTGAAAATTCACAGTACACACATTCTGCCCTGGAAAAGACACTTTTGGCAACGGGGAAGACTATAGAGGAAAATTATATCAGCTTTTAATATCTCTAAATAATTGTTGCAAGAAATCCATCCTTCAGGATGGTAAAATGTAAATTCCTTAATGAGTAATTCAGCAGGCAGAGACCATCTACCAACACCATAAGGACTGTGGCCTTCTGCTCAAGTTGTGAAGGGTTCAGAAAAAGTGTTTCTATAAACCAAGGCCCTTCTCTCTAACCTTTCCCAACACAAGGGATGCCCTACATTTAACCCTACAGGTTTCAAATGTTTTACCAGAGACATCACAGCTGTCAGATAGTGTGTTAATAAAGATGTATTTTAAATACTCATGTCTTGGGTTATGTAGGGCATGGGTGCACTACTCGTTTTATCAGAGAATTACATAGAGCTATCGATGGCATTAATAATAGTTTCTCCATTTCAATACCCTTTTATTTTTTCCCCTCACTTGTAAAAAGGCCCTTTATGTCCTCAATTGAAAATAAAATGCAAATAAAATAAATGGTCTAATGAAATTTATGAATAAAGTCTTCTGAAGTCAGCGTGTTTAAACTGGTGGAAAAGCTGCGTCAGTAGCTGCATTCGAGGATAAGCAAAATACAATTCAATTATTATCGAAGGCAAGCACTTTGGTTTTCTGTCTGTTCACATAAGCTTTCATTCATTTTACTTTTTAAAGTACAAAACGCCTAGGCTTACTTATCTATCTGTGCTGATGACATGGTATGTAGAGACAGTGAGAAGACTGAGTGTGTTCTAAAGTCTGTGGGAGGCTAGTAGTCAAAGTTACTGTTTATATTAGCATTACTGAGAATCATGGGTATAAATTTCTGCATGTTGAGATAATATGAGCTTAACAAGAGAAAGAAAATAGTATGTTCACTGAGCTCTGCACATATCCTTCCTCAATTCACCCACCCCAAAGGATTTTTCTTCCATTTTGCAAGCAACTGTCTTCCCATTAAATACTTTTTAAAATTCAGTTTTGAAAAGCTCTCTTTTGTTTGCCTGCTACTCTGTCACTTGGAGTTTAAGTTCCAAATACTGAATTTTCTATCAAGATACCACATCTTTCCTATATTTTCCCTATCCTAACCTCTCCAAAAAGAATTATTAGGCTTACAAAGTATTCTTTCCCCTAGACCAAAAATCATCAAGTGTTTCTGAACAATTCATATCGGAAAATAATCCCCATTGTTTTGAATGCTATAAAAGGGATTTCAGTTGTGTCTACTTTAATGACTACTTACACTGCTTGACTATCAAAACTTCAGAATTTACATAAATGTGTACTGTTTCTCTGTGAAATAGATTTTTCCAGTTATGTAAAAATCGAGTGCACTATCAATACGTTTTGCAGAGTTCTTCCTAAGCTTAATTGGAAAAGGTAATAAATCACTCATTAATTTATGTTTTAAGTTAGAAAATTAAAATTTGCAGGTTATTTAGAGCAGGAAGCAAGTCTTTGCATTTGTAACACTTTCTTTATTAGAGCCTTTGGGTATTATAGCAAGCTAAATACAAAAAGATAATGCAAAGGATGACAGCATTTTGCTAGAGGCAACTAAATACTATTGCGGTAGAAGGAGGATTTATGAGAAATGTGAAAACATGTATGTATCCTGCATTTCAAAAAAGTTTTTATAGTGAATTTTCAAGTGCATATGTATATAGATTTTGCACGGAGAAGAAATTAGTTGATTTGTTCCTTTTTTAGGAATCCTCCTTTCTCTTTGCCTGTTGTCTGTTTGAAATCACAAGTTTGTAAGTACACAGGAAAAAAAAATATCGCCTCTAGAGCTCTCATCAAAGACTCGCTTACAGCAAATATTCTAATGAGAGGTAAATGAACAATGAATTAAAACATGATAACAAATATGTGATGAACTAAGGACAGCATAAATCAATAATTGCACTCAAGCTCTGTAGAAATTATACCATCCAAGATTCTAGCAGGAGAAAATTTGCTGCAGTATTTTGTGAACAGAGCTATCCTGCGGGATCAGGCTGCAGAGGACATTTCAGTGGGAGGAAGAGAGCAGTAGGAAGAGCAGTATGATTCATGTTCAGCATCTCAAGTGGAGGATAGAGCACAAGGTTTGAATAATGAAACAAAGACGAGATATTCAGCATGCCAGGAAGGTTTCTGTTAGAGAGCTGTTAGAATTATTTAAAAAGGTTAGTCTATGAATAAACATGCTTCATCAAGGTCTCTTACACATGCAAAGGGAGATGCTAATGAATAATAAAAGAGTAATGGGGACTGGCGAAGAAATTAATGTTAATCTTATCCAAAGCAGATACAAATTAATATTGGAGAAACATTTTTGTAATCACTTCTCAAGGCAAAAATTCAATTAATGTGACTGAATCAATATTTCAAATCTCAGTCCCTTGAAAGTATACTTGTCTCTCTTCATATCAGCATGCTCTCCTGTGTGATCAGCCTGTGCTATTCAAGTCAATGCGCAGGGAGACTTCTTAATGGTCTGTTTTTGAGAAATTTGGTCCAGTTCTATAAACTAGAGTGCTGTATTTCAAGCTTGCCTCAGGGTATGTTTCTGTTAGGAAAGCTCAGTTTACATAGGGTAATTACTGTATAGAAAATAGATATTTGAGCCAAACATAGCTTTGTCTTGAGCTTCAGGGGTTTTTATGTTTATATTTTTTTCCCTCAAAGATTAGCTAGTATCCTCTCTTCACACAGGATGAGATAACAGTATATGTGACATTATACTTCAGAATATATACTGAAAACAGCATCTTTTATAACAGTGAAATACACCCAGGAAAGAAAATAGGAAAACAAAACTAGAATAAAACAAAACAAAACTCTTCACCAAAAATAAAAGTTGACTCTTCAGAAGAAACAACTGTTCTTGCCTCAGCTTAATTCAGCATGAGCTGCTTCATACATCTTTGAGAGGCAACCTCCTTTCTTGTGTATAACTGAATTTGAACAGCAAAGATATCTTTGCAAGGATCACAGGAATTATGACCTTACTGGTGCACTTCAAAATATTGCAAAATGGTTCTTATTTTCCATTATTTTATCTTTTCTCTCCTCATTGGTAAAGTCACCAGATATGTTTTTTTCAAGCAGTAAGTGATCTATCTTGTATAGTATAAATGTCTGTCATATTTTGTATAAGGTGTCAGAGAATTGGGAAAAGTTTATGAAACTAAATGGACTTCTCAAATTATAGTTTTGCAGCTCTGGTAGATTGTGTTGTTTATGTTGTGATGCTTTGACAGGTTTATACAATCAAAGGTTCTAAACGCATGATAGATTGGAATGGCTTGAAGCGTTGTGCAGTTGTGTGTTCTTGTTTTCAAAACCAAATGGTGACCCACTCAGAATCATCCTATTAAAATAACTGCACGGACAGTCTCACATCTGTACTTTTAATAGCTAGGATATCATTCCCATAACGAAAGAAACATGAAATGGTTTCCGTTGCTGAATGAGTTCCCTAGAGATTCTGGGATTTATCTCATTATTTAAAGCTTTTCCATCACCATTGCAATGCCTCTTCTCATCTTTGCTTCTCATCTGAGTGGAGAAATTTCTGTCAACAGCTTTAGTCTGACTAAACTGGCATAAAGCTGAAAGGAGAATATGCAGTAGATAAGATTACTTTTTTTTTTTTTTCCCATTTATATAGAAAATTATACACAGTGTCCCTGCTTTAAAAAGGATTACTGTACGATGTGGACGGCATTCTGCTCTCTCATTAGAAGAGGCAGAATACAATTTTATTTCTCTAAATAAGTCTGGGTTAGGCAAGGAGATCAGTAATTTCAATGCTGCTGCATTCACAATAGAAAAGAAATCATCACTTCTGTATTCTTATCAGAAGCCGTAGGTAACTTTGGCATTCAGTACTGATCAGAATAACTCCTTGCATTTTGCAACCAACCACGTGCCTCAATAATTTTATATGCTGGAAGGGATGGTAAAATAATGAAAGAAAATATTATTAACATCTATTGATAGGAAAACTTTTTTAAAAAAGGAAGGATGGAGGAATCTGGGGACAAAACTTCCCCAAATATGTCCTTAATTTCCTCCTTTTTTCCTCCTTTTCTGTCACAGTTAAACAGCTTGCAGGCCAGGTATGTTGAAGATTTTATGCCAACATACTTCAGAGACTAGGATCTAATTTTGGAAACCACTCTTGGAGAACTGTTGCTAACTGTAGCTGAGCCAAGGGGGATCTCCAGGCTCAGAAACAAATCATTTCCTTCTCAAACAGGCCAAATGGACAGCTACCACATATCTTTTGCCCTTTGTGGATTTCTTTACCTCTGTTAAACTAATTAGGTGAGTATGAGGTTGTGTTCTTGCATCCATGGCAGGCCATAGAAATAAGGTTGTATGTTTTCCCTGCATAGCAGAACCCAAATCTTTTGTTGGGAGACGCATTTTCAACAGCCCACAACATAAATTAGGCAGCTAAAATACAATGCTGAATCGTATGTCCCAGAAAAGCTTTAGTTTTCTATTGAATCTAGCCCTTAAGTCTCTAATTTATGGTTCTGAGTTCAAACTCAGTGTCCTTTTCCTTAGCCTTCAGTGAATGAAACAGAATGGAATGTGGTTCCTTCCTGTCCTTTGTCACTGGAAACAGGACAGGCTTGTAGTGGTTTTTTGACATCAAAGATCTTTCAAAACAATGATGACATGTTTATGATGACACTTCCCACTTCAGGAGAACGTCACAGTGTGTTGTCAGTGCAGATCAATAACAAAGGAGCTATACAGTTGTGAATAGATTGGGAAAAGAAAGAAAGTATATTATAATTCAAATATTTTTTTCATCTAAAGCAGATACAACCACTGGCCTTTAACAACTGCTAAATTTAAAGAGTTCAGACTATAACACATCAGAATCCAATATAGCCAAAATTTATTATGGTACTAAGGTATGCTGCTCAGAAACAGGTTCTGAATTTTAATGTCTTCTTTTTCTTTGCTGAGAATGCTATGTCTTTCACACTACAGCACTATTCTTCAGCCACTGTTATATATCATGCTATTGCATACTAAATCCCCATTTGGATACTAAGGACAATTTGCCCTAAGACATTGCCACAATGATTATTGTTGAGTTACAGAACCATGAGAGCAAGCACAATTTTCATAGAAACATGACAATTAATTCCATTTTGAACAATGACAAAATCTTTTGAAAATGTCTGAAATAGGATAATACAGAAATAGCGTATTTGAGGAATTATCACATTTTAGAGGCCTCTCTGCTCCACTGTATAATCAGTCTGCTCTGTTAATTTCACAGAAACAAAATTATTGAATATTACTCAGTTGGTCTAGGCCTTGACTACAGTTAACCAGATTAAGCAATATGATGCCCTGGAGACAGGCTTTTTCCCACTATTAAAGTATCTGTGAATTTGAAACCAACAAAAGGCAAACCAATACAGTGGAAAAAAAATACCCCTCACACAAAATATTTTAACATTACTTAAAATATTAGTTGGAGTTATGCTGAGCCTATTTCTATCACCAAGGAGGACAGTTTAATTGGCTCACTTAGCTGCATGAAACATTAGGAGATATCTTCCTGGAAGAAGGAAATAAAAACCTATTTAAGATAGTATTTTTTCATTCCTTTGAGATTTTGTCTTACCTTACCTCTGTCTGTGTGTTTTCCTGGGCTGTCTACACAATGCTGATCCTGAGGAAGAGAGCAAAAGGTGAGTGGCTATGCATGTTTTATAGAAATTGCAACTAATTTTCATACTGCTATCCTGGATGAACTTGACTGTTGAAAATTCTCTCTAATATCTGTCAGATCACTTTAACCCACTTGTAACACCCAAGAAACTGTACTTCATATACTGAAAAAATAATAGTGAAGGAAACCCTCTTTCCTTATGTATACCTTTATTAGCTTGCAAAGGATAATATAGTTCACTGGGAGTGGCTTGCTGGAAACTTGTTTCACCTATTTTTGAACCAAAGGTGCAGAATCCCTTTATCATCAATAAACAGAAACTTTTCCATCAGGTGATTCTGCACAGTTCATGTGTCTGAACTAGAACTTAATTACACCTGTAAGGATGCATTTCTCCTAATAACTATGGAGGGAATTTAGACATCTAGCTCAATAGGCATTTTTGATAGCATATGAAGTTAAAACAGAGACCACCAATATGTGATAGGTTTTCCTGCAAATCATGAGTAACGTGCCTTCCTTAAACTCCTTAAATACTGTGATCACTAGTTGAAAAAGCAGGCCTCCTGAAGCAACTTCTTCTTTTGATGAACTATTTATCTAACTTTAACCTTTCACAACCCTGTGCTTAAAATGTTGATATATTTTCACGCTGAATTAGACATCTAGATTAATCTATTTGTTTGCAAATTGCAGAAAAACTAACTAACATTTAAAGAAAATGTCATAAAAAATAATTGGCAACATTTTGAGTGTTATCTGTGAAAGTTACACTAAGATGACAGTTGAGGTTCTTAAACGCGGCAAATTAGATGGCTATTTCCAACAGATTTTGTGGGAATTAGGTATTAAGGGGCTGTGGAAGTACCTAACTTGGTGTATTGTAATGATATATGCATAAATAAAATTCCTGGAAAACCTGCAAGAGACATGTATACCACAGACCAAAGGGTCTTCTTAGTCCATTATCTTGTCTCCTACTGTACCAGCAGCTGAGGTAAGCTTCTTAAAAATATTCTCCCAGCTCCCATCAATTACAACTGAAGGATTTTTTTGAGCCAGAGAAGATATCTTAATATCTGATAGCTCTTGTTGTTATTCCCCCCCTCCCTCCCCCAACCATGGATTTGTCCACTCTTTAGTGAACTCCTGTGAATGTATAGCATACACAATGTCTGGTGGAATACAGTTCCGCAGCTTAATTCGCAAAACAGTGAACTATCTCCTGTGCTCTAGCCTCCTGTGCTAGTTTCATTTCACATTCTTCAGATCTTCTATTGGCAGAGACAATGAAAAATCTTTCCAAGTTTATCCTCTTCATGCTGTGTGCGATTTTACAGACCTTTGTTGTATTCTTATTCAATCGTCTGTTTTCCATGCAGAGGAATCCTATGTTTTGATCATCCTGGTTACTTTTCTCCATATTCTTCTGTTGTATTCTTTTTAAGATGGGGGACTCAAACAACAGACATTATTCAAGATAAAAGCACACAATGGACTTATACAGTCACATTGTAATACTACCTGTTTTGTTCTGCATTCCTTTCCCCTACACTTTTATACTTGCCTTTTTTTTGCCTGCTACTGAGCATTAAGTGGATGTTATCACAGAATCATCTATAATAACCAAAGATGCATTTCCTGAGTGGTAACATTTATCTCAGAGCACATCATTCTGTTTGTAAGGTTAGAATTGTTTTTTCCCATGTGCATCACTTTACATTTATCTACATGGAATGTATTAGATTAGATTACACTGATTAGAAATGTGAAGAGAATTAACAATGACAGATGCAAAAATGATGAAAATATAGCTTATCCAGATGATAGCGGATTTTATGAATATTGAAAACTGCAAGAGCCAGATGAGGACTTAGGCATGACTTGTGGTTTAATTGGAACTCTTACTTTGCTGTAGAGAACATACATGACAGTATTTAGTAGAATAGTCTATAATTAGGAGAAGAATATCCTATATATTACTGCAGGGATGTGTGTCCTTCCAGATGTTTGTGTTTGTAAAACTATACATTTTAGAGCATTAAGCTCTAAACTTGACTTCATAAGTTAACCCTGCCGCCCTTTAAACATGATCAAAAGTGATCTTGATGAATTTACTTGTTGTGAAATGGACAAGCTGATATGTGTCAGGAAAGAACATGAGCCAAAAGGAGATTCTAGATTCACACCTTGGGCTATTGCAACGTGGACTGGGAATTAGAAGGCAGTACAATTGGCTTATAATGAATCATTTTCACTGACTCTTAGACAAACTGGGTGACCTAATTGACAGTTTATGTGTGTGTCTAATTTATGTCTTTATGTATCATCAGACAGGCTTATCCAAGATGGTAGATTTTTCCAGTATCTGAGACGAGTTGCATTTACTAAGATTCCATGCAAAGACTGGCAGAATGTCTGTTATTGTAGCAGCAGATGAAACAAAATCTGCATTCTGGCTTTAGATGAAATGGTGTTCACTTTACTATACAGCCAGGAATTAAATTTATATGACACTGCCTATGTAAAGTATCTCAAAGGACTTTATATTAAAGTACCATTAACAGAAATTTAGAACTGTACTGAACTTGAAATTCAGAAGTGAATCTTAAAATTAAGTTCTTTTTTTTCCCCCAAAGATCTTTGCTGAGTTGACAGTTCTGATGTGTGATAGAAGTGAACATCACAAACAAGTAGTATAAAAAGCAAAAGACAAAACCAACATTGAAAGGATTTATGGTAAACTAAGGGTCAGTTGGCAAACTTTGAGCAGAAAACCCCAGTCAGTACAAAGCAGAGAATATCGATATAATTGGAAATGGATAAAAAAGGCTGTGAATTGCTTTTTAAAAGTAACAGGGTAGTTTGATGAAGTGCAAAAAGCAGATTAGAAGGGATCAAGGAAAAAGTTGGCTGGAAAGAAGTCTTAGCAGTATAAATCAACAGCTTACTTCAGGAGATTTTAGACTGAATGAAACAAACAAAAAAATATTTATTTTGTCTTCAAGATGGGAAAATATACAATAAAGGAGCTTACTTCTTGCGTCTTACAACTGCTTTCCACCTGGAACCACAAACAGGCAAATATTTCCGAGTTAGAGAGGTGATATCACAAGATGAACATTACCTAATAAAAAAAGGAGACTAAGAAGGAAAAAGGAAGAGACAGATGAGATAAATGTTGAGAAAACAAATGTCTGAAGCATTAGGGAAAGCTATCATTTGGACGGGTAAAATAACTTGGCTTCTACGACTATATTTCTCTTAAAATTACTAGAGTATTGCTCTCCAGCAGTTGACACCAGCAAGGCAGCAGCATCATGTGAAAACTGGCCTATTTTGGACTATGTAGGCCACTGCAAGGATTTGCTAAGAAAGTGATGCAGAGTACGTGTGTTCTCCATCTGGTTTGTGTTTTCATGTCCTGTTTAAAGCTTGTGAGTAAACTGATGTGATAGTGAAAAACTTTTGTTATTTTTCATAACTTAGCTTGAACCAGGCAGTTTATTTTTAAGGCAAGAATTGACTTTATGTCAACCAACATCTAGATTTATGCTCTGAATCTGACTTTTTCAACATGTGGATTTCTACCACACTCTGTATGTACGGTTTGCTGTAGACCTAAAAGAAATTTGTCTGAATGAAACATGGGGAACATACAGTAGGGGCAATAATCTGAGCAATCCCACTCCTGGATGGTGTTTGAAATTAAGGAAATAGGGCAGGTGTAGAGACAGGCAATTTTAAAGACCAATGCTTGAAAATTTGTAAAGGTAACTTTAAAATCCTGTATCCTGAAAATCAGTTTGTTATGTAATTGCTTAAATATGGACTTAGTTATTGATTTTGGTTGTTTTTCACATTACAGGTACACAGTATAATTAAGCAGATGAACACTTAGAAAAAATGTATACATGTGCAAATAGTTTTCTAAGACACTTCCATCTGGAAGACAGTATATGGCATACATATGGACAGAATGGGTAGGAGGTGTTCACTCCAGCCCACGTCTGCAAACTGCAGTGGATTGAGCATGTTATTTGTCAATCTGCTTCTCTATACTGACATGAAAAAGTTGTGAAGGCAGATGTACTTTAGAGGCAGGTCAGTCTTTACTTTTATTGTTTTTATATGACCTTATCTTCAACTTCCTTATTTTTTTTCACACTTCCCCTCTGAAAATGTCACTCTACCATTCGATATCTTTTATAACTTTCCTCTGTAGGGAAGATGAAGAATAGCATTTTGTCAAGTAAGCGTAAAATAAATATTAATCCTATAATAAAGGAAGTGAGGGTTTGAGACTTTCTTTACTCAAACTCTCAGATTCATCCAAAATGAAATCCGAATATTCTGCTTGTTAATGAACGAGACATAAAGCTAGATGCTTACCTCACTTCTAGATATTCATGAGAGGAAAACTGTAGAAAGCTGTGTCTACATTTTAGGGAAACAACACACATGAAAAAACAAAACAAAAGAACCCAACAAAAAACAAGCAAGCAGTGTGGGTATCTGAATTGTCTTTGGAAGTGGAAGCAAACCAATTTCATCAGCCAAGTTGCTTTGTGCACTTCTGTACTGTGTTGTGTGCTCACCCTTATTCCTGTTCTTTGGTAACTGGCACAGCTCTGAGGGCAAATCATATAAGAAACATCGTCCATTCAACTAAGATGCCTTTAGATTTATTTTTTTTTTTCTGAAAAAGGTAGCCTTATCTGCTTTACATGTTGGGAACATTGCCTCTATCATGCTATACCTTAAAATGCGCCCAGACATTATCTGGAAGGCTGTTAGCTGACATTTGCCAAAACCTTGCGAGGCAGTTGGACTGCAATTAAACAGTATGGGTTATCATATCCCATGTTCAGGCTTGAACTCACAAACTGCCCAAGCTGTACCTATTACAATAGACACAATAACAGTGTGCACATGCCTAAAGGGCACAGAAGTAGTTTTAATGCGGTCACTGACTTAGCCACTTTTGTGCCATCTGTATAGCACTGTAAATGCCCACTGGCGTTTTCAAAATATTAACCTAAATGCTTCCACCTTAAGATAAACACTATCTAGAAAACAGAATATTACCATCGTGTGGACTGTCTCCCTATATTCTATAACAAACAATAGATAATTTTTAGGAATTTGAGAGAAACTAGAAGAAAATTGGAGATTCGTTGGGTTGTGCCTGAGGCCAAGCGTTGCATAAAGATGCCCAACAAGCTGAGAACTATAGTCAAATGTAATAACATATGCAAGAACAATATGTTCATGCACAGCCACTACAAGCTTCAGAAGAGCAAATTAAACAGTCTGTGCTATCACAGAGCTGTGAAATGGTAGGTGAGAAGCAGGAGCTAGCCAGTGCTTGAAAATTTAAGTGAGATACAGTGCACTTGATCCCTGCAGTATTAGGAGATATTGATGGATTATTCCTCTACACAATACACATTCTGAGTACTCATAAGTGTTTAAAGTTCCAGTTACACCAGGCATATCCAACCCACAACCCGCAGGCCATGTGCAGCCCAGAACAGCTCCTAATGCAGCCCTCCTGCTGCTGCCAAGCCATCATGGTGGCAGTGGCCTGGTCCAACCCGGCTCAGCCCCAGGTCTGCACCCATCACTCAGCATCTAGCATTTTCTGAGATGAAGCCAGGACACAGGGAGGGTGCAGTGCAGTGCTAATTGAAGTTATGCAAATAATTTCATGATATATTGGCTAAACACAGTCCTGTGAACAGTGAAAAATATAGCATATTTTATATGTGGCCCAAGACAATTCCTCTTCAGTCAATACGGCCCAGGCAAGCCAAAAGTTGGACACCTCTGAGTTATACCATCACTTTATCAGTCAAAATGTATACCAACTCTTTTTTTATTAGTTTTCTGAGCAATATTTACATACTTTCTACAGTTTCTTTAAATGGAGGATTACTTCACGGTATCTTGCAGTGTTGTTCAGGAAAAGAAAAAATTCATTAAATATTTAAACTAACTAAATAGATTTCCTCAATCTATCAGCTCAGATATATTAAGCTTATCTAAGATGGCAAAAGGTACAGATCAGAGAATCTAAAAATACTTTTAAGTCACGTATAGTGACACCTACTTAATGAAAAGAAAAGCAATTGGAATTGTGAAAAGTAATATAGTACTATGCTTTAAAATACCATGAAACAAAAACTTTCCTTCAGCTAAAGAGGGAAAAAAATAAAGTGTTTTGTAATAAAGAAGAGAATGTAAGCTAGCTTAGTCTGAAATTTTACCCTGGCTGGTATGTAAATAAAGTATACAGTACTGATAAAGGCCACAACCTATTACGGTATACTCTGAAATTGACAATCATAAGGTCAATATGAGGGAAAGCAAAGATAAAAGTTTTGTGCTGAGACTGGTAATTGATCAGATGCTGGGGCCTAGGAAAGAAGTTTTGCTTTCTGTAAATAGGAAAAGTAACATGAGGTTCAGTGATTTATTCTCCTATAAGAAAGCCCTTTGTTTGTTAAATCCTGAGGAATGACAGCAGCTCAGGTCTCAGTGCAGCTTTTGCCTGGCGTGACACAGGTGCATTTTGGCTGTATCCTCTTTGCCCCAAAATGTAGCTGACAGTAAAAGTGAAGCACATTCCCATCTCTTCAGTAGAGGTTGACACCAATCACCTTGTGCTCAAGCAGGATATGGCTGAGTTATTTCCTGACAATTACAGCAACGTTATTTGAAGAGTTCCTGTATTTTGAGGGGAGTTTATAAAAGGTGATTATAAGAGAAGATTAAACCTTCTCAGGAGGATGTTACCAAGTCTAAATTTATTGAATTAATACTTCTCTTACTGTAAAAAATTGTCCCACAAATTTCTTGATGAAACATCATTCTGGAACAACAAAACAAACTTGACTATTCAGTGGATAAAGAATTGGTTGGATGGTCACAGTCAGAGGGCTGTAGCCATCTTGATCTATGTCCAGGTGAAGGCTGGTGATGAGTAGTGTCCCCTGGGAGTCTGTCTTGGGACCAGTGCTCTTCAACATCTTTATCGACCTAGACAGAGGGATCAAGAGCACCCTCAGCAATTTGCTGGTGACACTAAGCTGAGTGGTGCAGTTGACACAGTAGAAGAAAGAGATGTCATCCAAAAAGACATGGACAAGTTTGAAAAGTGAGCCCACATGGACCTAACGAGGTTCAACATGGCCAAGTGCAAGATGCTGTACTTGGGTCGGGGCAGTCCCAGATATGTGTACAGGTTGGGAGAAGAACTGGTTGAGAGCAGCCCTGTAGAGAAGGACTTGGGTATTCTGGTAGACGAAAAGCTGGACATAAGCCAGCAGTATGCTCTTGCAGCCTGGAAGGCCAGAGGTGTCCTGGAATGAAACAGAGAAGGGGTGGCCACCCCAGAGAGGGAGGTGATTGTCCCCCTCTACTCCCTCATGAGGCCTCATCTGGAGTAGTGGGTCCAAGTCTGGGGCCCATAGCAGAAGAAAGATGTGGAGCTGTTGGAGCGGGTCCAAAGGCAGGCCACAAAGATGATAACAGGACGGGAGAACCTCTCTTGTGGAGACAGACTGAGAGTGCTGGGCTTGTACAGCTTGGAGAAGAGAAGACTGCTCGAAGACTTCATTGCAGCCTTCCAGTATTTAAAGGGATCTTACAATCAGGAGGAAGACTGACTTTTTACATGGGCAGATTCTGACAGGAGAAGGAGGAATGATTTTAAGCTAAAAGAGGGGAGATTTAGATTAGATATTAGATAGGAATTCCTTACTCAAAGTGTGGTGAGGCACTGGCACAGGCTGCCTAGAGAAGCTGTGGATGTCCCACCTCCGGAGGCATTCAAGGCCAGGTTGGATGGGGCCCTGGGCAGCCTGATCCTGTGGGTGGCAGCCCTGGCCATGGCAGGACGGTTGGAACTAGATCATCTTTAATGTTCCTTCCAACCCAAGCCATTCTATGATTCTATCAACGTCTCTGGAAAGATGCTGCCTAGCTGATGCACTGTAATTGACATTTCTCCAGAATGAAAGAATGCACGAGTGACAAGGTGAATGTCTCAGTGAGTAATGGAAGTTTCTGTAATAGTATGACAAATATGCAATTGGGGGGAAAATGGTGCATGCTTGAAAGAATGTTTATCTGCTTCTTAATATAAAAAAAGGTCTTACTTCTGTCTAGTATATTTCAGAAAAACGCTTCCATTGAGCTGCTTTCTCTCTTTCTGGACTGTGGGTGAAAATAATTACTACATCCAGAAAACAGTAGGGGAGAACTATTTTCCCTCTCTTACAGGGATGTAAGTAGGTCACTTTGAAAGTAATACCTCCTATTTATTTCCATGGAAACTACAACAGATACAAAGACCACAATAATACTGTTTGATAGAGAAAATTATCAGCTACAAAAGACTATTTTTCAACAAAGTTGTGACCATTAGCTATGTAAATATGAAGAAGGGCCTGCATGCCAAACTCGTACATATTTTCACCAGTGGAAGTGACCCATTGTCGCTGTCACCACTGCTGAAATGCACCAGCCAGCACCTCACTGTGCTCACATCCACTGTTTGGTCTCCATAAATATTCAGCAAGTGTCAATAAATGTCAATGGGTGCCATTTTTTCCACATGGAATAGTTCAATTCCACCCCTTTGCTTCATATGCAATTCCATGTCAGATGCCATTTTGTCAGACTGCCTCTCTGCTACCATCTGCAACAAAATGTAATGTTATATGGGTGAGAAGTTTAAATCTCTACTGCCATATCGCCAACATCAACCTCTGATATTGTGGACCAACATAATAAAATAGGAGGCATTACTTTCGGAGCACCACCCATACAAATGCAGAAGGAAGTGCACCAGGACAAATGTTCTGGTGAGGGAAATACTGAAGTTCTGCTGCGAACAGGAAAGGGATTGAGCAGGGAGGAGAGTCTGTTGAAAACATGAATTTATTCAAACATGAGTTTATCCAGAGTGGTAAGAATGAGAGAAAACTGAAGAACTGAAGGACTTCTGACTCTAGGAGACTGGTCAAGTGTGAAGTGGGACATTAAGGTGTGGAATAATAACTGCAGGCGGAAGGATTGAGTAGTCTAGCACTCTGTCATGAAACGATGAGTTAGGGACACATGAGGCATGGAAGCTGCCGGTAGACAACAACTACTTCTTGTCTCCTCCAACGCAAAAAGCAGATGTCACTAAATTTGGCCGTGAAGATTAAGTTTCAAACAAATAAACCAAAATGCACTAGAATACAATAACAAATAAACCTAATAAAGCAATTCCTCACTTAGTGAATATCGAAAATATTGTTGATACAAGAAATATGGCCAGGTTCAAAAAGAAACTGAAAAAGTACTTGGAAGAGAAATGCATTTGTTGTTATTAGAAAGAAAAGCATCATCGGCCTAAGCTAGGAGAACATATCAAGGAAATACAGCCTATATTCAATCTTGCTTAAGAATGTGTCTTTGATCCCCTGGAGACCAAGAACTGGGCTGGACTAGTGCTTTGGCTAAGCCATTGTAATAATGTTTCTGAACATCATTCAGTCCCTTCACATTAGAACAACAGTATGAAAATGTACCTATTCAGTTACATTTTGCATAAATTATGTCCATGCTTTTTTTCTCCTCTCTGTTCTCCCAGATTCAGGGTGGCAGAACAGAACTGCAGCAAAACAGGATCAGAAATTGTTCTACTCTTTTCTTCTTAAAATACTTATTATCTTTATTGATTTTCCTCATATGCTTTACAAATAGTCTAATAACCAGAATACTGTCCCATTTATGCTGCATCATTCCAGGGAAATTGCTTGGGAAACAGGCAGAAGAACTCCACTAAACATCTCTGGATCTATTTATTGAGTAATATTTTCTGTTGGATCTAAATCTGTGTTGAGCAGTATTACACCTTATCTGAGATCTTGCCCACCCAACTTTTGATTCACTCAGTCCTTATGTGTTCTGGTCACTGAAGAGAGACTGCATATTTCTGTATGGAAAGCAAGTCAGACTGCTCTTTTCTTGGAGACGTGAGTTCATTATTTTCTGATAACCAGCCAGAAGTTGTACAGACTCAACAGCCCTGAACTGAGACTGAGTTAATGTCTTATAACTAGGCTTATTATCAGGAAAGTTTGTTTTACCTGGAACTTCAGTGTTTCTGGTTGGTTTAGAGTCAGACAGAGTTCGTTTGTATCTGACCATAAAAGACTGTAGACAGACAATTTCTGCTGGAATTGCAGGCTGCAAGATTGTTGTATGACCTCCAGTAAACCTGCTGTCCTTAGTTTATACAGCCTATTCTGTTATATGTAAGGATTTGTACAGCTTCAAAGGATGAGGAGGGATTGAGTCATGACGGAAGAAAATACTTTCGTATGTATAAACATATATATTTGGATTATTTTTTTAGAGACTTTCTCTTCTGAATCTCTTTTTAAATATTGATGCAAATGTCTGGGCTTATATTTTGAAGAGAAAAGTAGCTTAGATTTAAAAGTGTATCATCTTGTATTCAGGCCAGTTAAGAATATTGATAATTATTTTTATGCATATTCTAATTAAATATGTATGTATCGCTTTAAATTCAAACAGCACTTTACAGAGATTTAAAAACTCAGACCTTCTCACTGCAGAGTTTGCATCAGACAATGTATGAAGAGCAGAGAGTAAAGCATCTGCGATGCAAGATGAGGTAAGTGCTATGACAAAGATTATATGAGTCTCATTGTGTTATAAATGGAATATGGCAATCTGATGGTTTAATTTAAGAACATGTAGGGTACGAGCGAGAAAAGCAGATAATGATGGAAAGCTTAAGAGGAGGGATTTAAAAGAAAAAGGGAGAGCATGCAGTATTCTGCAAAATATATCTCATAGCAAGGCAAGTCCTTTGAAGTTGCTCTAGTTATTAAACTGGGGATAAGCTTGGCCTACAAGGCCTAAAATATGGTTGTGACACAAAGCCGTGGCCCAAGGCAAGGTTCTCTGCATAAGTACATACAGCTGGCAGGAAACTCTAGGATGCATTGGATATGCCCATGTTGTCTTCTGAGAGCCTGAAAATGGAGGTTATGTCATGGCCAGAGGATGCAGAAGGGTGAGCACTTGAGAATGCCAGTGAGTCTCTAGAGAAGCAGACAGATGGACAAAGGGACAGACAGCAGCGGGAAGAGGTAGGGAGCAGCATGGTCTGTCCTCATTGCTATTCTTGTGCTTTCTCAGAAAGAATTCTGTAGGTATATTTAAGGAAAACAGTGGTTCTATGGCTGAAAAGGGAAAGTTGTTTTTCAGTGTTACATAGATATAAGGCAATGGTGGCTGTTCTTTTTAAATACACACAAAGTCCTACTGAGCATCACTGTGGGGATAGGAGTCATGCACCCTGCCTAAATTCCAATTTTCTTTGAGGGAGTCTAACACTTTTTGATTGCAAAAAACTTTCTGATGAGATCAAGACTGTGGTCAAGAAGTGTGTAGATGTGGCACTTACAGACATGGTTTAGTGGGCAATATTGGTAGTAGGTGGATGGTTGGACAAGATGATTGTAGGGGTCTTTTCTAACCTTAATGACTCTGTGATTCTATGATTCTACGATTTTCTTTATGCCACTAGTTTGTAAAGAGACTGAGTAACATTCTTTGTGGTTTGTAATCTTCCCCTTGCTCGTATAATGGACCCTAAACTAGAGAAAGCACTATAATAGAGATTGTTAACAATACTGCATCTGCAGAGGATTTTAAGAAACATTTTGTTTCCTATCCTTATTTTAGGAGAGACAATGGTAGATATAAAATGTTCTGTCAATTATTTCAGATAAAATAGTTTTCTTTGAGAAAAGTAAACTTTTTTTAACAATAGAGTACACTGATATCTATTTCTGTTTCTTTGAAGTGTGCAGACAGCATCATAATTCTAATAAAATGTTTTCTTTAATATTCCATTGCTTTGTGTTTATTAACCAGGTATAATGCAACACGGTATTTATTGTGCTGTGCTTTGTTTTGACATACTGCAAGAACCGCTTCACAATTCAGTTATATGAGTGTGATTTCTTACAAATGGTAGATATGTTTGTCAAGTGTTTATGACCCAGGCTTTCTTTATTTGCAAGAGGCATATAACAGTACCTGGAGATAATACACATGCATGAGGATGCATGCAAATATTGAAAATGTTTCAAATATGCATTTCCCTCTCTCCTTCTGACTACGTTCTTCTCTAGCCTGAAGGCACTTGGAAGGATTTCACTAGGGCTAAAAAAAATTGTTAAACTCAGCTGAAAGTACTCGAATTCCTGCTCAGTTGAAGTTCAGCTCAATTTCATGAACTATTAGTCATGCATGAAGCAGATCCACATAAATATTTAGGCTCCTAAAACTGGTGAAACACCTAATTCCTCTTGATTCAAATAAAAGCTTGGTACCTGAAGGATAACTTAGAAAAAAAATTAGCATCTGTTAAGAAAAAATCTGTTAAAACTATAGAGGTTCATGAAACAACAAAACAGCCACAAAATAGTGATTTTGTTGTACTTTCTCAGAAATAGCATGACCTTTAATAACTGGACATCCTGGTCATCTAGATACCTTTTAAGTGTTGTAAGGGTCAGTGTTGAAATGCCTGAGATGCATCTTCCAGTGACATTTGACTTGAGAGTCCTTGTCTGTTAGCAGCCAGCATAATGAATGCTGGAATGTCAGCAGAGCATGTCAAAAAACAAGGAAAAGGCACACTCTGCCTGGACTTAAAAACTATCTTAATATGGTACCTAAGGGAAACTGTGATTTAAGAATTGCATTCTGTAATTAAGTGTGGATATCACCATGTTTATTTACAGTTATGGAAACAGTATGACTTATGCAGCATCTTACTTTTGCGAGCGCTCAAGGAGAAAAAGGGAGTCCTAGAAGTTACCTTAAACTCTCATCTTAAGGTGTTCTAAAACTCTAAATCTCTTGTTTGAGCACAATTTTTCTGTCACAAAGCTATGGAACATTGAGGATGAATGGATATCCCACCTGTGGAAGATCTTCCTTTGAGAACGCGGAATTTCTGTCTCAAAGAGGAATAAGTATGACATAATCTCCACTGTTATTATTGTTCAGCTACCTGTCTAGATGGTGCTAAGCAAAAGAAAAGTGGCTTGAATTTTGCTCCTGAAACTGTTTAAGCATTGTAGATGATGAAGACGACAGCCAAAAAACACAGATACTCCTTTATGTTTATTAACTTCTTGCAGAATTTATGGAGTATGTCCTGAATATGTATGAGTATGTATGGCATACACTGAGCATGTCCAGAGTATGTACCACTGTCTTCCATATCACTAGGATACTCTGAAGTCATAAGGGATGTGCACCCAGATTATTTGATTTGGAAATCAAGGTACCGAAACCCTGTATTCATTCAGGTATTTCCCTGGTATGAATTCAGACTGCAGTGGGGAACCATATCAGGTTGCACCATGCCAGGTTTTTGCTGTTATTATTATTATTAATTATTATTATTATTTTATTTTGTAATGAGATCTGTTCTCTCATTGTTCAGCACTTTTGGAGTTATAGGAATTCCAGATTCTCAGCTTTGTGTTCAGCTATATTTATGGCCCAAAACAGAAGAGTGGTGGAATTATCTACGGCTTTAGTGACTTCACTAGCCATGACCTGGCTGTGAGGTTGGAGGTCTTTAGACCATCTACCTCTTGCCTACCTCTTTTTGTTCAAGCAAAAACATTGTGCTTCAGAATTGGAAATGTTCTATGCCATAACTCAAGGAAGAACCCACTTCTGTTCAGAATTCATATTCAGTTCATACAACAAATGTACTTTTCATTGTTAAATCTCAGCTCTGTATCTGTTTCTAACAGAAGCAAAAGATTAGAGAAGAATCTAAACTCTATAGTAATCCATGTCACAGTATATTTGGGCTTAATTTTAACCAAAACAAAGCTGCAAAGAATGCCTCACTAGCCTTAAGTCTACTCATTTCTACAAAGATGCACAAAATTTAAAAAGGAAAAAAAGAAAAAACAAGCAGAGGATGGAACTCTGGATTAGTGAATAGAACAACATGCAATTTAAGAGTGAAAAGGTATGCACATGTCTTAATAACTGCATTTGTCCATGGAAGAAAACACTGTCATAACATCTTTAAGACGTGACTGACATTCTAAGATGTCATCACAGAAAAATACAGACACTGAAATATTTTTATCATCTGATTATAGTCATGAAATCCATATGGAAATTGTAAACAGTCAGGGGAAATCATCTGAGATGCCTGAGGTTGTGCGGAAAAATAATTAACAACTCCATCTTAACTGCTGATTTAAGATTTGATAGAATAATTTTATGTTCTGATATATATTGCTTGCTCCTGGGACCAGCTTGTCAACTTTGTGTCAACTTCTAGATGTATTAAATACGAATAATAATATGGCTGAGAGTTTTAACTAATGATGGCAAGTAAGTACTGAAAAGTCAATGTGTATGGGAGTGTACTGCAGGCCAAATATTCAGTAAAAGGTCAAGGAAGACATAATACACTGTGGGGAAACTAAGTCAGGGACCTGCACCTTATTCCGCTCTTTTCCCTTACACTAAGAACGTTATATGCTCTACTTAAATATCAATTGCACTTGACTGGTAGTATAGTACTTCCCTTACTTTGCTACACTTCCATATTTGTGTACATAAAGCAGGAACAGAAATACCAGGCCTTCAGTAAATGCTCACATTTTTTCTACTAACAAATGCTTTCAAAAAATTAATCAATAGAAGAGCAATTTTGAACAAATATGACATAAAAATTGGAATTGAGTTAATAACTTTTCTTCAAAAGTCATTAATATCTAGGAGGTGTTTGGATATTTTAATAATGATTGTAACTAAAACCTCTGCATATATGGATAAAGAAACTCGGAAATTACTTAAGAAAACTGGACAATTAGGTAACCCAATGGCTGCTGAAATTTATTATAGATAAATAGAAAATATTGTGCATTAGAATGTGTAGTATAAAGTACTTCTACACATTGATGGATTTGTAATTGGCTACAGCCATTTACAGAATACACCTGAATGCTACTGGAGTAGTTAAATGAAAACCTCCACTCAGTGCTGTGTAACTGCGAGAGGTACCTCAAAGATATATACATATATATATATCATTGTTTGAAGAATAAGATACAGAATAGAACAATACTGATGACACATATTTCATAAATTCAGTATTCATTGCTACAGTGTTCATTTTGATGTGAAAAGATATAGCAGAAGAGAAACAGTCCAAAGAAGGGAAATGAGAATCTTTATAGGCATAGAAAACTTCTATTGAAAGAGAGATCAAAAAGATTAAGTCAATGGAGTTTATAGGAGAGATGAATAAAAGATGGCAAGCTAGAGTTATATATAAAAATACTATAGTGAATGACATCCTATTTGGTCATATGCATGTCTCCCTTTCACATAAACACATAATTAAAGAACAGGGAAATACCTAATAAAATTAACTGGAATAATTTTGCTGCAGTTTTTGAATTTTCCTTGTCTGTGCTATGCTATTTATTGTACGTTTTTCTCCTAGATTTCTATATTTTTCCTGATGGGCTCTCATTGATCTAAGTCAAAATCTATCTTAAAATAAATTAACATTTTTATGACCAGTAAATATCAGCAATGAAATTTTAAACTCTGCATTTTGGAAAAAAAAAAAATATTTCAAAGCCTTTATTTGTGAAGGAAAACAAAATTTAATGTCATCATAATCCTAAATAGATGAAGCAATGGTGAATAAAACTGCAAAGTAAATATGAAATTTAATAATGGCTCTCCGACAGCTTGTTCTCAAATTGTTAGGAATTCATTAAACAATGGCTGAACAGAATAGACAATTAAATTATTCTTGTATGAAGAATCTATCCACATTATGAATATTGCATACAGCAGTACACATTTCTGAAGAGAAGTTGTCAACAATTTTTATTTCAGAGAATCAGCAAGAGGCTTGATTCCAGCCTCTGGATATACCCTTCTTTGTTTCTCAGGCAAAATAATAATAATGACAATAATAATTGGGATACTGATGTACATAAAGAGACAATACACAAAATCTTAAGAACTTCATGTAAGCTTGTTATAGCTTAACCCCAGCAGGTTGTTCAGCATCAGACAGCAGCTCACTCAGCCTTCCTATGTGGGATGGGGGACGGAATTGGGAATGTGAAAGTGTGAGAACTCGTGGGCTGAGATAAAGACAGTTTACTGGGTGATGCAAAAGCTGGGCATGCTAGTGAAGCAAAACAAGGAATTTATTTGTTACTTTACATTGGCAGACAGATGTTCAGCCAATTCCACGAAAGCAGAGCTCATAATGTGTAGTGGTTTCTTGGGAAGACAAGCGCCATCACTCAAAATATCTACCCTCCTTCCTTCTTTACTTAGCTTATATTGTTGAGCATGATGTCACATGGCATGGGTCATGGAATATCTCTTTGGTCAGTCTAGGTCATCTATCCTGGCTGTGTCCCTTCCTAGCTTCTTGTGCACCCTCTGCTCCCGGCTGGAATGACAGTTTGAGAGGCAGAGGAATCCATAACTCTGTGTAAGCACTATGAAACAAATAAAAATAATAATGGTGTGTTATCACCACTATTTTCATTGAAAATCCAAAACACAACATCATATGAGTCTCTACAATGAAAATTAACTCTATCTCAGCCAAAAACATGGCAAATGTTTTGATGACTATAGAGAAAAGCTTATGTCAGTGGCTTGACAGATATCATGTCCAGATACAAAGAGTTAATGAATGCAAGGAGCAGACTGTTGCCTAACCTCTAATGTGTTTTCAGGTTATAATTCAAAACATAAGTGATGTGATCGTCTGGCAAACCTGATAGGAAATGATATGATATGGATATCATGATATGGAAAAATGCACTGATCTCCTCAGAGGCCACAAATTGGATCTGGCCTATGGAATTTATTACTCCATGCCATAGACTTGGTTTTAGATGAGACAAGAGAAATAATCAGGACGATGACTGAAGCTCCACAGTGAAATGTTTCCTGCTGCCCTGGTGAACACTTCAAGAACTGCCTTGGCAGCTTTTTTTGATGTCTCCTTCTGTTTCTTTGTCACCATTCTACTAAACTCTCCATCACTATGAACACTCTGAATATTCAGTTGCCTGTAGGCACAGCAAAAAGTTCTAGTATGGTCTCCCAAGCAGTCTCTATGGCAGGACAGTCTTACAGGAATGCTAAGGAGTGACAGATCGGCCACTTCTAATTTTGATGCTGAGATGCTGACTAGGTCCAAAACTTGCAAGGCTTTCTCATACTTTCAAAAAATCTAAAACTCATTTAGAATGTTTCTTGTTTCAGCATGAATAACATTCTTCTCCCTAGCCTTGACAAATGCAATATTGTCTCACTTATATACATTTATAATGATTATTTTCCTCATTTATTGCTTGGCAATGCTGTGACCCATGCACACCTTTCTTGATGCTTCCCTTCTTTGCTGAGTTAAAATCCTTCTCACCTTATCCTGCCTACATCCACAATCTTATTTCAGCATTGTTCTGTTACATTTCTTCACTCCCTGTATTGCCTTCTATTCAATACCTTGCATTAAGTCGTGATCGATCTATAGAATCATCCTATCCACTTCCAATATATGATTATTACATTTTCAAAAAGCACCTTTGCAGGTGCCTACAGAATGCATATTTATGTCAGAGCATGACTACAAGTGTACCAGTAATAACAGAGAGCCTTTCATCTTTTCTACACTGTGAATTTTAAAAAGTTTTAAAATGTTTTTATCTGGGCTGGCTTCATTATGTGCAGGATGATGATGCACTTGTTCTGCTAATTGAGGTAAGTTGGCATCAGCTACAGAAGTGCCAGCTGGGAAAATTTTATCTGGACTGGTAAGACACTCTGCATGTTGTTAAAGAAAAAAATCGTCTGTGCTTATTGAGCTAGAATACAATGAGTAGATGCAAACTGAGTTGATGCTTTTTAACTTGGTTCAAGCAACCAAGAATTCTTTTCTTATTCCTGTGGCCGAAGGCAGGCCAAATAGTCGAAATAAGGTATGCCTTGTATGTCCTCACTTTGCGGAGTGCCAGAGAGGAAGGAAAGTTCTGTTCAGGCATGAATTTCCTGGGGACTAGGGAGGAGAAGGGGGTGAGAAAACATGTTTAGCCAGAGCATTCACAGTACTTGGTGTGAAACTGTTGTTCACCTATTGTGTAAGACAGTTGTGTATCTTACCCCTCTGGTTGAACTTGGAGGAAACTTTCATTCTTTTCAGTTATAGCATCTGGTCTTTAATCTCGGGTTATAGATTCTTTGTTTGTCTATCAGGAGCAGGAGAAGAAGAAAAATGAGAGTGAAACCTCTTCTTCAGGACAATGAGTCAGGAGGCAAGGTACACAATTCATTCTTGACAG
Source organism: Penelope pileata (assembly GCA_013396635.1). Taxonomy (NCBI): domain Eukaryota; kingdom Metazoa; phylum Chordata; class Aves; order Galliformes; family Cracidae; genus Penelope; species Penelope pileata. Next base: position 93,079 of record WBMW01001153.1, on the reverse strand, counting down.
AAGTCAAAGGAAGAAATAGCTACAATCTTACAGCTCTTGGACAAGGAATTGGCCTTCACAACCAGCCCACACACTCAATTTGGATTCCTGTCATAGATATTCACCAGAGTTCAAGGCATTCTGGATAGCTAAGGAAACTGGTCTTGCCAGTATAGGAAAGTACAAAAGTAATCATTAGATCTGCTTGCACTTCTGTAAGTGCTGGAGCAGGTTTCCTGGAAGTATCTCAGGAAAAAGAATCTCAAGGCATTTGACACATAATTTTCTCAAATAGAATTTAGAAAGAGATGTCATTAGTGAAAATAAATAAATAAATAAAATGCAACCCTAGAGCAGTAAGACAACAAAGGCAGTTCCAGTACAATATTTGTAGATATAGGAGAAGTATTAGAGGTGGACTGCAGAAAATATGCAGGCTTACATACTCTCTTTAAATAGCCTCTTCCATTGCTACTGTCTGAGGCAAACTACTGGACTAGATGTACTATTGATCTGAACCAGTAGAAAATTTCCGTCATTTTAAAGACAGATCTATCATTTATCCATAGAAGTACAAAAAGAAAATTAAGTCTTCTTCCCTCTCCTCTGAAAACAGTATTTTCATGATGACAGGATACCTTTGAAAAATTGGTGCTGTTCATAAACTCCTCCTGGATACATAAACAGACAATTAGATTAATATTTCAAATTTAATTCATTTAGACAGTTATATTTTGAGGGGTTTTAATTTTGTGGGCTAGGGCAAATCAGACCAGGGAATTTACTATTCTTATCCTTTCGATGTTATTTAAGGCTAGGCAACCCTTGGAGGGCATTAATCTTCTGCAAGTCCCAGAGGGAAGAGAACACATTTTCCAGGCTACTGGTGGAATCCATCTATCTCTGCAGAGGAGATTTTTCATTGCCTACTCACTGAACAGTCTAACAAGGAATGGAGTGGGCTGCAAAGCTATCAATGAATTCTGGAAGTGTGCCTTGCCAAGAAATCACATTTGAGCATCTTATGATCCTCCTGCGCAAAATATTAGAAAATCCAGCATTATAGATTTTGATCAAAAGCAAGACAGGTTTAGACAAAGATATATGGGTCTACAAACTTAGCTCTCCTTCCTTTTTCTGTCCGTACTGGAATACCTACCATAAATGACATCTGGAAGGAACTTTCCAACTATTGCAGCGATTAGGACAAAGTCTGTAGTGATTTGTCCAACATTTTAATGTTAATAAAAATGCAATACATTCAACTAATGTAACAGAACTGTGAAAGAAAAGGCATGTGATGCTATTGCTCACAAATAAGACTGTTGGCTTTCTACTTGAACACACAGACAGCATTTATTTAATCTCTTTCTGGCTGCAGTTCCTGGAATTGCTTTTGTCATTCCTGATTTTATAGTTTTCCATCTTCTGCTATGCCTGTGCTCAGATTCAGGCAGGAACAAATAGTGCCAAGAGACTTTAGCAAGTGCCCATACTTCTTGGAGAGGGCAAGAATGAGCAAATGCCTACCTTGTTCTGCCTCCCGAGAAACTCATTTGGCTTATTGTAGGCTGGAACTGTGATGTGAACTAATATATACAGTATGTATGCTCAAGAAGTTTAGCTCAATTGCAAGCTGAAACTCAAACCTTTTCTGAGAACAGCACTGTCCATTACTGCCTGCATGGTATGGCAGTTTAATTAAACTCTTTTCTGCTCTTTAAATTGTCCTCACATAAATGAAGATATAGGATATTTCAATAAAAAAAGCCACCCCTCTGGCAGAAATCTTGAGTGTTCCCTCCAGCAAGCTAATAATAGCTTAGTGTTAGCTGTCTTTCAATGCTGTTTGGCACCTCAGGGCTAGTGCTGCACAAAATAGGATAGATCCCATGGAAGCAAAGGTACAAACCCCAAACAGGTGTTTGCAGTCTACCAGGTAACTTCTGCTAAAGGCAAGTTTATGAAGGACAAGAGGTCAAAATATATAGGCTCCAAAAATTGTAAAATTATGCTAACAGTTTATCTGAACATTAACATGGATGCAATACTAAAATCTTGGTATGCCATACCTAAGTATGATCTTTTTACTTCCCACATAAAAATTAGATTAAACGTGAACATATACAGTACTTTAGGGTACTTTTGTTTTTCAGTGAATGTGAGGTGATGTAAACAAGTCACAAAATCCAGGGTAGGTATCACGCTTTCCAGTGACAGGGTGGCCAGGCACTGGAACAGGATCCCCAAGTCATGGTACCAAGCCTGCCAGAATTCAAGAAACATTTGGTCAATGCTCTCTAGAAATATGACTTGAATTTTGGGTGGTCCTGTATGGAGCCAGGAGTTGGACTCGATGATCCTTGTGAGTTCCTTCCAACTCGAAATATTTTATGATTCTATGCTTCACATAATTTACAGAGCAGAGGGAAGAATTGTGAGTTTGAGGTGTTTAATACAAGCGTTGTAGTGAAAAAGGGGTAGGATTCAGTTTGAATTTCATTTTACCAAATTTAGATGCCTTGTCACAAGTTTCTACATGGGAGGTAGACATCTAAAATTTCATTACAGCCAATGGAACAGGGTTCAGTTGCTTTGTGATGTGTCTCATTTAGTCGCTTCTGTAGGTCCTGTGTCACTTCTGCCAGCTTTTTGCAGATGTTTTGAATGTCCTAAGGCATTTCAAATGACAGTGGGTGCCTATGTTTAGATAACTGAGTCTCACTTGCAGAGCTACTCAAAATATTTAGAGGAATCTAGCTTTCTACTGTAAGGGCTCATTTCAGTTGCCTAAACACAAACTTTTCGTGAAATTTCAGAAGATCTAGAGTATCCAAGACATCTGCACAGGGCTGACAGATATGACACAGGATCTATGGGAGACTCATGCCCTTCTGAAATATCTGTTAGAGGCTAGACAGCATATGACTGGTCTTTGAAATAGCATACACATCTGTGTTTAGGCAGTAGAAACAACCCCCTAAATGTAGGTGTCTTAGTCCCAGAATGAATCCTACTCAAATAGCCTACGTTAGGAATTCAAGTAAATTGATTTGCAGAAGTTACTGAAAAACCCACATCTCCCACAGAAGTCAGACTTGTATTTGATAAAGCCATTTTGATTAGTGAATATACATGTACAGAAAAATAAATGATGCCTACTCAGTTTTCTCTCCTCTTAAAAAAAAGAAAAAGAAAAAGAAAAAGTAAAAGAAAAAAACCTCTTTAAATGCAATACACTTTTTTTTTTGAAATTGTAATTAAGGGTGGGAGAATACTCAAATTACATGAATATTCACATTTGTAGATGATTTATCTTTATCTATGCCTGTGTCTCTTAACTGACTTGCATATCTTCAGGCAATCAAATTTAGCTGGCAGAAGCACACACACAAGCAAATTTCAGTCACAAGTGTTTTCACAAACTGATTGGCACACAAAGGGATTTTTTACAGAATTGCTTCCACGCTCATCCAAACATGAACAATGATGTACAATTTTATCTGACCTATGCTAGAGAATGAATTTAAAACACTGAATACTGATCCATGCAGAAGACAAATCTATTTAAAAAATAATAATCATAACAACAGAAATCAAATTCCATTTAAATATTGTCAGCCTGCTAATGGATATTACATGCAGAAAAGAGACTAATTTGATTATATGGATTTGTATCAGAATAGACACTAAGCTGTGTTAGTAATACACAGAGCTAACGATTACTACACAGTGAGTGTAGTTCAAATCGTTTTTTTGTGTACATGAAGAGTCAGTCAGCAGAGAGGCAGTATAAGGAATTTGTGCTTCCAAAAGATACATTGGTTAGAGGAGACTAACAGTATACACTGTGTGTCACACAACAACAGAATCCTCCTGCACTGTACAAATACTCCTGCCACCCTATGTGAGATCAATACAGCTTCACTTAGCCCTGTAGGCTGGGGCCACCTGCTGCAACGGGCTGCCTCATGGACCTTGCTGGAGTTCCGTTGTGGTTCACGCTTGCAAACAGCCATGCTGCACCAGTTTCTTCTTTCATGCTATCAGCCTTCATCTCCACAGGGTGACCTGTGTAGAGAAGGTCAGCTCTGTTGCCAGGTAGAGGAGCCCATGGGGCTCCAGCTCACATATGTTTAAACAAGAGCAGCAGCTGATAGGGGCAAGAGAGATGGATGAGATGTTCTTGTGAGGAGAGAGGTTTGAAGAGATACTTGGAGAGATGTAGGGAGAGGCTCTGAGGGAGACACAGGAGTGAAAGGCTCCTGGGGAACATGGAGAGATGCTCTTGGAGGAAACATAGGGAAGGCTCCAAAACTAATACCTCCTATTTATTTCCATGGAAATTACAACAGATACAAAGACTACTATAACACTATTTGATAGAGAAAATTCTCCGTTACAGAACAACATTTTTCAACATAGTCATCAGCACTAGCTATGCATTTTTGCCAACAATGAACATGCATGTCACACTACTAAAAATCTGCACTAGTGGAGGCGACCCACTGTTTCACAGCTGCCATGACAGCATAATTACCGGCACATTGCTGGGAAAATCTTGCCCACACAGTGTGTCTTTCAACAGCCCAAACTGATGGAAGTCAGAAGGTGCCAAATCCAGACTATGTGGTGGGTATGGCAGGACAGATCAGTTGAGATTGGTAATGTGCTCCATGGTCTTCAAACTGGTACGAGGCCTGATGTTGCAAGAGAAAGGCTGTCTTCTTCTCTGGCCTGACTCTGAGAGTTCAAACTTTCAGCTTAGTCAGCATCATGATGTAGTAGTCAGAATTGGTGGATTGTCTGGGTTCCAGGAAATCCAGAAGGATTGGATGGCTGTGCATGGCCATCCAGAGCATGGTTTGTTTTTCACATCACTGTCGCCATTGCTGAAAAACACTACTCACCAACGTGAGTATGGTGAGTAACGTCCACTGTTTGGCCTCCATAAATATACAGAAAGCATCGATGACTGTCAATGAGTGTCATTTTTTCTGCATGGAGGAATTCAATTCCACGCCTTTGCTTCATCCTCACTTCCATGTCAAATACTATTTTGTCAGACTGCCCCTCTGTTGCCATCTATCGAACTGCAACAAAATGTAATGGAATATTGGTGGGAAGGAAGGTTCAACCTCTACTGCCATATCACCAACATCCACCTCTGACATCACAGACTAACATAATAGCATAGGATGCATTAATTTCAGAGAATTCCTTGTATGCTGAACATATATAAGGTAGTATATAATTCAAAATAATGAAGGGAATATGTTCCTTAGATTTTTTTTTTATTTTCTTAATGAATGTTTTAATTCAAAGTTTTGAGAGAAATAAAATGTTCATGCCTCATCCTTCAAAATTTGAAATTTCAAGTACCCTCATTCCCTATTCTGTACCTCTAGAAGTTCAAAACTAAGGAAGACAATTTTTTAGGAAATTTTATATTTTTAACTGAAAAAGTAGAATTGAACTCTCAAGTTACTCTCCTGTATTCAGAAGACAAAGACTTGAAAATACTTGTAAAATTCCTGAGTTTTGTGTTTATATTCCTCTGAGATGTATAGTTCTATTGAAGTGGGTCTGTGATGAGACATAGCTAAATCTGAGCACCAGAAAATAAAATAATCTTCCAGGTGTAATGCTTTATATGCAGTTCTGAGAGGCTTCTTTGCATGTGTGTGTGTTGGAGTATTGGCAGGAGGGAGCTGCTGGAGAGCATTGTGTCTAATAGATTGGATGTGAATGTTTTGTCCTGAGTAATTATGAGTTTGTATTTGCCTCACTACAAAAAAATGAAGTTTTCTGCACTTGAACTGAGCTCAGAATAAAATCTGTGGTTGTAAAGTTTCAATTATAGGCATCTAAATACATGACAGATATGCTACTTCCTCTTAGGAAGTACTTTTTTCTAAGGTAATTTCCACAGACATGTTCAGAGGCTTTCATACAAGCAATACCTTGTGATTTATTTTCAGCTTTTTTCATGGGAAGCTTCTCAACTACCAAAACGTTGATTGCCAATCCTACTAATGATGAGTTTAGTTGTTTTTGAATAACATAGGAAGCATTACTTTCGGAGCAATTCTCTTTTCTGGATACTCTTCCCTGTTTGTTTTAACTTTTCAAACAACTGCTTTGAAACCTACTGCTTTGACAAGCTTACCTCAAAGGCTCTTCTGCTTCTGTACACCACTTACAGGTACCCTTTCCTTGGCAGAGGGGCTAACCATCATCTTCATTGGATCTCTTCAACAGAAAACAACACCATGCTCTCCAGCAGGCTACTTTGCTCACCATGGATGCAATCATTCCTGGAAAACCTCAGCAGCTGGACTTTCTTACATCTGGCCATCATCTCACAGCTACAAGAATGCTGAAAATGTTTTCATTGGAAATAAAAACTCCTTATGTCTCTCCTCTGCCAATTAACTCTGTATATAACAATGATAGTTTGAGCTGTGTTCACTGCACACTCATCATTAGTCAAACACTAGTTCTTTATAGACTATGCCTAGGTTGAAGTTAGCTGGACAAACTCAGTGCAAACATAGTAAACTTGAATCCTTTTGTTCTGGAGAAAAAATGGTTATTGATCAATGTCTATGTAACTGGGGTAGTGGAGGTAAAAAGTGCTAACAATTTTGTAAATACTGAGATCTCTGGCATATGCTAAAGGAAGATAAAGATACTACTAAAATAATATATTTTGCTTATCAATGTATTTGGCTTGAATATCACGAAAGAAAGTGATCAGTTTTCATTTTAGGCTGTTGTATTCCAATTCAAGTACTGCAAATGGGTCCTGAAATCTGTTTTTTTTCTTAGGTGTACTACTAAGTTAAACCCACTATCTCTTCTGTACAGTCCAGGAACAACACTACAAAACTTTAAACTCATTTTACATCATTTGATGTCACTTTAAAATAAGCTGACATCAGTGTTCACCAGTGTTTATGGTACCTGCATATGCAATTTTATTTGTTTAGAAAACATGACCTGGTAGTTATTATAGACCTGTTACCTAAACATAACACTTGGATGCCGTTAAACTAGAGATTTTTCTTTTCTTACTAAGATTTTGTTATCATATAATACATATTTGAGGGGCAGCCACACTAGTTCAATTACAGATCATGGATACACAGTTACAAAGGCAGAACAAAGAGTATTTTCTGTTGAATGTTGTCTTTGAAGTAAGAAGTCATCAGAGACCATCTCAGACTTTCAGGTGGGATTTATTATGTTATCTTATCCCTTCACTTCTCATCATTAGCACTTCTTGTCTTTAACCTTCAGATTTAAATTGACTTTGATTTCATCATCATAAACCTATTTCCCCTTCCCCTCACCCCTCCCAACCCTGTCTCTATGGTACTACTGTTGCTGACCTCATCCTTCTTTTAACTAGCCATTACTATTTTACAGCGTCTGAAACAAATAAGAAAGCCCTTTCTCTTTGTATTTATATAATCTCATTTCTAGGGGTAATTTGGATGTTGATTTCTTCACTGCAGAAGTACTAGATAATTCTGCACAATAAGTTGATCTCCAGACTTGAGCTTCATTGCATTTTCATCACTATTTACAAGCTTGTTTCAAATATAGTAAATGAACTCTTCACCTTGTCATTAGTTTACATTTGTGGAATTGAATGTCAGTTTTATCTTTTCATTTTCCTACTAAGGATTTGTTAACTACAAGCTACCCATTTTATACTGTAGCTTTTGAATTTCTTTATTTGTTAAGCTCATAGGAAGGAAAAAGAATAGTAGAAAGGTTTGAATTGTAGCTGGGTTTCTCTCTGCCTTTGCATATACAGAAAGCTTTGTAAAGCATCTAGCTAGTTAGCTCAGTAACAGTGTGTGCCCTTTCTGCAACTGTATTCTGAGATTTCATCTCAGGGAAGCTGTTTGAGATGCAGTGCCCGAGGCACTAATTTAATGTTGTATCTGTATATTTATTAGCCATCTCCTCCTGTGGGATTGTCCCAAAGCAAATGCTTAAATTGCCTGTTTATATTTCTGAAGACCTTCAGATGGCAATCTGGTCCATCAAATTTATACTGGAGTATATACCCATTTGGGTTCCAATTTGCTATGATGTCAGACGGAACAGGATCAGTTTTTAAGAAAAGGAAAGAAGATAGCATTTCAGGGCTCACATTTTGCAAAATACCCTAGTGACTAGAACTTTTTCCCCATAATTGAGACGCCATGGTTCTTGATCTAATTCAGAGTGAACTTCATGGAATCCGTATCTCCTGTATGGGAAATTCTGAGAGTGGGATTTCTTGCCTCTTTCTGTTCAAATGCTATGCATCCAGGAGGAAAGCAACGGTAGGGTGCCACTGGGAGTGCACAGGTCATGGAGACTGTGTAAGAGCAGGAAGAAGGAGACCTCTGTCCCATCGTATGATCAAGATCTTAACTAACTGATCTTCCATAGCACAGACCTTTAAAATCTGTTTACTCATTAGGATAAAATACACCTTTATCTGGTGGTGTTTCTGTAAGGATGGATATTCATCAAGACTGCACAAAGAAGTTGAAAGTGGTGTGAAAGAAAAAAGAAATCAGAAAAATACATAAGAAATGCTTTCAAAATAGAGAGTGTTGCCTGATACAGGTACAAAGATGGAACTGACACTGTTAAACGTAATGCAAGGTATTGCACAGATACAGCCTCAAATCATTTCTGCTTCCATCAGTGAGTTAATTAAGAGCTTGGAGATATATCTTAGTCCTTAATTTGGTGTGTTAACTATAAGACTGCAATGACATTAAAATCAGTCACTGACCACTGTAGTAATTTCATGTACATTAGGACATGTCTTTGCTCTTGATGAAATAATGATGATTCAGTAGATTTCCATCCATCATTATTTGATTAATGAAGAAGTGCCAGTTTTCTTTTAACTAGCAATGTCATTCTGTCTTAGGGTGGTTTAAATTATGAAAAGCAAAATCAATCCTTACCTAATACCAGAACACGATAAAATCATACAATGTTGTAGAAAAAACAGCTGGCAAGGAATGGTGCTGAACAGATTCAGCCTAATAATAGCTATCAAGAACATCCTATATTTCTAATAAGACTGACATGTATTTTAATTTCAGAGAACTGAACTGAATTTTCTATGTATAATTAAGTAAGGGTTCTGACAAAACTGTTACTACTATTACTAATTTACTAGCTTGTAGCTTCAGGATGAAGTCATTGACAGGTAATGATATTTATGGCATATTTTCATAACTTCTGTAACTGCTGCTCCAGAGGAGCTTGTTACCATTATAAATCTTAAATGCAAGTTTCACTTTCTCCTTTACAGCTAAATGTTATGCAAAGGAGTGGACACAACTCAGCAGAGTCATTTAGTTTTATAGAGCTGCTTGGAGAGAAGGAGTACTTTTATCCATTAAAGTATGATATAATGTTATGATAGTCCACATGGTAAAGGAAAAATGGCATGAAAGAGGATCTAAACCAGGAATAAGATAGTCAACAGAACTGGAGAATTCTGATTTAGTCATTCTCATTCTGTATATACATGACCAATAATGAAGTAAGTTGAAATTGAGTATAGTGATTATCAAAATAACCTGAAAAACCCTAGGATCATAAATTGTCTAATGATGATCAAGTTATCTTCATGGAGTCACATAATTATGCAATGGTTGTGACTGGAAAAGACCTCTGGAGTATCCTTGTTTCAGCTAAAACAGTGTTAATAGCACACTGATGTTTATGTTGTTACCAAGTGAAAAGAAGCACACCCAGGGCTAGGCCACAGGGAAGAGCCACTGCCTTTATGGTGCAGCAGCAAGGGAAAGCAGCTGGTCTGAATCGGATGAAGGGTTATACCATACCATGTGGCATCATTCAGAAGGCTATAAAGCTGTGGAGGAGTTGGCCGGGGGCAGTGGCTGCTTGGGGATTGCTGTGTGTTGGTTGAGTGGGTGGTGAGAGTTTGTGTTGCTAGTGTCTGTCAGGCAGTTCTGTTGTTGCTGAGCATCAGGTAGCAAATAATTGCATTTCAGCTATATATGTTGTTATCATTGTGTATTTGTTTCCATTTTCTCTTCTCTCTTGGTGAATAGTTTTTATCTCAACCCACAAGTTCTTTTTTGCTCGTTTACAATTTTGTCCCTCATCTTACTTGGAGGAGGGGGGGAGTGAGCAAACAGCTGTGTGATGTTTAGCTGCCTTCTGTGTTAAACAACAATAGGAGATTATCTAGTTCTACCATTTTAATAAAATGTAATAATTTCAATAAATTCAATAGCTTTCAAGAAATATGTAATAGACTAAAGCCTCAGAGCAAAACTAAACTAGTTATGTTCAATTTCACCCCCATCTGAAAATGGGCTATTAGAACTGGGTTGATAGAGGATTCCAGAAGACCAGAAATAATGCAGAACCCTTTTAAATTCACCTGAAAATCTGAGAAGATACAATGACATTAAAATTAGTGTTTAACGTTTCTTGATTTTTGCCTTCTACTTTGCATTAACACACATTTTGGTTTTGATCTGGTAGACCAGGTAATCAACTGGGAAGATCGCATTGTTTTCTTTCATATCAGACTGGTAGATAGTGGTAGATCACATTCTTTTTAGAAGTGCAGTGAAATTAGCACTGACTGAACATCTGTCTCATACACAGGCCTAGCTAAATCAGTGGAACAACTCCTGTTGGTTTCAGCAAATACAGAGCTGAAGTTCATCCAATCTAAATTTCATTGCTGAAATGTGTCTACACTAGGAGTGCCAATCCATGTGCTAATTGCCAAAGTGCAAGCTAGTCTACGGCAGTGGGTTTGGAACTAGATGATCTTTGAGGTCCCTTCCAACCCAAGCTATTCTATGATTCTGTAATTCTACGATTCTAGTCACATGTAACTCGCTGAGGGTGGTTCATTTCACCCCAAGAAACTTGTCTGACTTTGAGAAAAAATCACTCTTCCAGTTGATCTAATGTTGGGTAGAATGGGGTAAGCCCTAGCGCTTGGAGAATTTCCAGAGGATAGTTCTGTGATTGGCTGCATGGTGCTCTAGGCAGATTTTTTTCTATTCCTATCTCTTATTGACTGCAGATGAAACCCCAAACATCTGTAGTCTTAAAATAGGCTCTTCAGTTACATGTTTGATGTGAAGGGGTAATATTTTGAAGTGGACAGATTTCCTCTCAGAGGAAAACCAACAAAAAACCCTGAGATGACTGAAGGATGACTAATTTTTATAAGAATCTATTGATTTGGGCTGTAGAAGCTTGCCATTACAAGTTTGATCTATTGTTTCTTAAAATATTCTTATTTTCAGTGCGTCTCACTGAAAATTGTGCTGTTTTTCCTTACTCTCTCACCCAAATACCTTCTGCTGTTAATGGCCCACTTCTATAATTGCCTACCAGTAGTGTTATGCTGACTTTCCCAATCTCATTGTCTCTTTAGCACTCTCTTTCAGCCCTGAGCATTTTGTGTCCAGTAAAGTGCACTTACCCAACAGTCTGAGAAATTCTATCCTAGCTCACCTAAAGCTGTCTTGCATATGAACATGTTATCAGGCTGAGATCATTATAGCCTCTACATCTACCTTAGAAGTTTTTTTTCATTTAACACCCCTGTAAAGAGTTATAGCACAATGGCCTATACTTGCTGTCTGACTAGGAAGGAAAACTGACTTTTCTTGGAACTGGTTGAAGTATAGCTCATCCCACAAAGCTTAGTGCATTAGTAACTGTCTTCTGTCTTTCTTGTCCTTCCATTACGTTTCTTTCTCTCTTTCTTTTCCTCTCTCTCTCTCTTTCTTTCTTTCTTTCTGTTTCATATCTCCATGTAATTGTTTATCTGAAGTACTCTTCTGCTTTTTCACCCAAGGGTATTGTACCATCCTAGGATATCTTATGACATCAACTAAGCATGCTAATACTTTCTGACATTCCATGACCCCTGAGGAAAAATGAGGAAATGCATTCTGATTTTACATTAACTAAGTCTTCAGTTTATGCAAAACTGACAGATAAATGGAGTGGAAGTGATATATAAATGAAATATAACTAGACACCCTATCTAATAAACTGGCATTTACTTTGCCATCTCTACGGAGCAGGGTGTTTCCAACAGCAAGAGAAGACCTAAAGTATGGAATTTTTCTTTCTTTTTTTTTCTAGATAGAAGGCAGTGTTGGAGTTCAAGAGTATACATTGCAAACAAGAACAGAAATTTGTATAAAGCAAATAACTAATCCTTTTCTGATGATGACAGGACTGACAAAGGGATATACTGTGCTGCATCCTTATAGATCCTTGGCTTTCTTTTCTTCTGCATCATTCCTTGTGTAAATATTTGTACTTGTGAAGAAAATATATAAAGTGTTACCATTTAAAAAAGAATGAATGGTTTACTGAGAAAGAGTATAATTGACATTATCATAAAATAAGAAGCATCCAAGATAACTGTTCTGAAGTAACTTGTCTGTTTTCATTGGCTATGGAAGGAAGTTGTATGACTCATGTAGACTAGCTTGCTGTTTTCAGATGGATAACTTAGTTAAGATGATTACTAACCCCAAAGTTTGCCTAAAATGAAATTTAATTCTATGTTAGGTGAAGCAAATCCACCCTTAGGCCTGTAGGTCCCTTAGTTTCTTTTGAAAATCTTAGAATTAATCACGTTGTTTTCAGAAAGATAAAAAGACCTCAAGTTTTGGCTGAAGTAGGCATCTTTTATCTGTAACCCCAAAGTTTATGATGTGCCCACAAAGCATGAAATGTGATACCTTTCCAGCATTTTAAATCACCCTCCTAATTTTCATCCCATCAAGTTGGATCTGTAAGCATCTTTTAAAATTTATTTCATTGTAAGGATTTTTCTGCTTTGTGGCTCATGCTGTCCCTTGATCACGAGCTTGTTTGCTACTGTATTCACTTGCAATTTTGTATTTGCCTGCCTCCATTATCTCTTTGCTTGTGTAAAGCTTTTTGAACTTTCAGTCGCTCTTCCCACTAGTAACTGTGATATGACACAGTCCCTAAAATGAAACTTTGTATATAAACATTTCAAAATCTTGAAAAATGACTCAAGGTTTGAGTCACTGAATGTACTGTATAGCACGGCTAATCTGTCTTTCCCCTCAAAGCTAGCTGTAGCTTCATAGGACTTCTTCAGCCTGGAAAATTATGTTCTGAAGTAACCAGACATTTCAGTGAGTCTAAATTTAAAGTTAGAAGATTATCACTACAGCCAATCTATTGGAATTACTTATCTGAGTCAAAGTAATTCAGGTGCAGTGAAACACTTCTAATTTTAAATTTAGGAGCACTGAACAGTGAGTGGGATTCTTTGACGTAGCACTTAGTTTATACCAGTCTCTTCCTCTCATTCTTTCCGCTTTCCAACTTTATCCTTTTAAAGCATGTTTCCAAAATCCCAGTGCTGATGGTGTTAGATGAAAATTGTACCACTAATAAAGCTGAAAACAAATATATTTACTGTGAAATATTATACAGCTGTTAAAATTAATAAAATATATATTATTTCTAAAATGTTGTAGTGGATTACACCATGGAACATATCTGTTGCAAAGATTAGAAGGGTGATAAACCTATCAAAGCGTTGGTAAAATGAGACTTGTAGGGATTTTCATTAAAGGTGAGTTTGAAAAGATTAAAGTAAATAGATTCTGTTCAGACTATTCAGGGAGAGCAAGGGTAGGAGAAAATTAAGTGAAAGGTTCTAATATGGGCTCATGCCTTTCTTGGGTTCTCAAAATTGGCAAAATAAATGAGTCACTAATGGCTCTCTAATGGTGAATGATGATAAAATTCTTTACAAACACAGAAAACAGTACTCTCAGTAACATTCATGTGAAAATATTACTTTTGATTTTCCTCTCCATTTTCTGCAAGGCTTACAATATGTCTCTGTACATTTGAGAATTATTAGCAATTTTGTATTGATAAACAAGAAGATCCCTAATCAATATATTATTTAAAATTCTAAGATAAAGATAAGACTAGGTGAGGTATAAGAAATTTTTGAAAGTCATAGATCCATGTTCTTTATAAAACTCTATAGATTAGGGTTATACCATATTTTTTAATGTGCTACACATTCTCCACCTATTAAATTCCTTAAAAAAAGAAGGGGAAATCCAAAATATGTTTTCTTTCATTAAAACAAATACATAGTTTTGCACTTTGAGAAAAAAATGTACACTGGCATACTAGATAGACTCAAGAAAAGTAAAATTTCAGGATGATTTTTGCTTTTGTTAATTGAATATTGATCAATAACAATCTTGACTCGATACAGAATTAGATCGTAGGCTAATAAAGAAATACATGCATGTGTCAATTAAAAAAACACATTCTGAGAAGAGGTCTTTAATTAATCCCATCAAGCTTTAGGTAGTTAATTCAAATGTTTGACTATGGAGCAGACTTTCCTTTCCCACTCTACAGTCAGTAGATTGAACTACCCACCTCAAAAAACTTCCTTCAGATGCGACTTCAGTCTAGATGTACTTACCTTGTTGTCCTTTGAGCAGTTACGTAATCTTGTGCAAAACCACTTCTAGTGCAGAGATGACAATTCAATTACAAAAGTGATGCCGCGTGTACTTATATCTTTCTTTTTTTTTTCTGAAAGAAATAATTTAATTCCAAATTTCCACATAGAAATGTGTTTCAGTCTTAACCTCAGTGCTGAACTTACTGGTTAACACAATTTCAGGCACCAGCAAACTATGTTTCTAACGATAAGTTAATAATCTTGATAAATTTACTACGGCTTTACTGAAGGGGCAGAATGTTATAAAGGGTAATTGAAAACAATGTTCTACGTACGTGGTGTTATTTTATGTTAGCATTCTTGTTGTGGAGGGCAAGACAAACCTCTCCCAACATCCATTCTCTCAGACTTTGTTCCCTAATTAATAAATAAAATTAGTAAGCACCTCTCAGGCTGCTTTTTAAAATGAAATATGGAACAACTTTGCAACAAGCCTTGACATCCATGATTCATTTTAATCCTTTTTAAAATGGGCACAGGTCCACCTGGCATATTGGTAAATATATTTGAAGATGCCTTGAAATGCAAAAATAGCCAAGACCATCAAGGTATTTAAGAATTAATGTAGAATCTTCCCATTTTTTCATATATAAAAAAAATGACTAGCTACATTAAGGACATGTAACCTGTCACAAAATGAATTATGCCAACTCCAGGCAACTCTTGCTTGTGTGCTCTGCTTGTTCAATTCTGTAATATATTTTAAATAATAAATAACAAATTCAATAATAGATTTGGATGTCAAGTGCTGAACTTAGGAACTTGTCTTTTTCATTTCTCAATGTTAAAAACTTGTACATCTACCAAGTAAAATTAGAGTGATAACAGACGAGGAATGAGAAGTATAAGGATTTGGATGGATAGAAAGAATTAAAAATAAATGTAAACAAATAAGGAGAAAAGCTGAGATAAAAATGTTTGCATGATGCAAATTTTCCAAGACAATTAGAAAAATAAAAATAAATTGGAAAGGAAAATAAAATTAAAAAAAAAATTGAATTTTCTGTAAAATGCACACAGGTGTATCAGCAGTTAATGCTGTGATGCCCAAGTCTTTTCTGCACATGTACATTTACACATCTCTTTTCAGTCATTCTAGACAAGTGCACATTGTTAGATAGAACTTGAAGATATTTGTGCTACCTTATTTGTTAAACATTCAATAGCACTGCTTAGTTCTTTCTATTTTGTGATGTACCTGGACTATGATTTATGTTAAGATAATTGTTATAAATTTCTCTCTTCTATTACGAGAAGACCTACATAGCAACTGATAAAGTGTAAAGTCATTACAGAATTCTAAATGGATTTGAGAGGGCTTGGTAGAAATGACTTATAAAGAACTATCAAATTGAAGCAATAATGACACATATTCTTAGGTTATTAGAGCCTTCCTGTAGTATTCTACAGAGAAAATATTCTGTACTGAAACCTATATTTCTACAGGTTAAATTTGTTTGAGAGATAATGTGATTTACTAAGTGGAATGGAAGGGGAAAGAAAAAATTCTGATTAAGTTTTCGTGTATATCACGGCAATGAGTTTTCACTACATTCAACAAAAATATAGAATAACAGAAAAATAACTTACTTATTTTTACTTTGAACAAATGTTTTTGACTTTGAAAAATTGAAATAATCTCTCATCTACCAATTTCACTCATCCTCAGTGTAGGTATGGTATGTGTGTGTATGTACACCATATATTAGACCACAACATAATGCTTGTATTAAAAAAAAAATCCTTTATTTCTGAATGAAATTTGTAAGTCTATCGAAGATACTTCTATACTTACATTGTGTCTATCATGTTCTGAGTAAATTCGTATTAGGATATGCTAGCAAAGAAACTTTAAGCATGAAGTGAAGCTTTAGATAGCATGCACAAATTGTCAGATCATTATGATATGAAGGCATTAATGTTTAGCTACTTTGCATCAAGCCCTCTGGTATAAGAAAAACAAAGCAACTTGTTACGCTTATGATCAATATATAGTGGGAAGGAAATACAAGCAAATATAATTTTTAAATTAGAAACATTTTTGTCACAGTTGCTAGGCTATTAGAAGCACAGAAAGAAGTTATTAGAGGCACTCTGCATTTGAAATTCACATTTAATTTATTCAACTATTAAATTGCTGAGATAAATGACTAAGAAATCACAAGAAAAGCTGCAGAAACAATTTTATTTTTAATTGAGAGAAAATCAGAACTGAGAACTAATTGAAACTTATAATATGAGCAGCTTCCAAACGAAATAACAAACAGATAAATAAACAAACATGTAAATATTCTTTAGGGAATTTACCTGGATCTGTCTTATGTTTGAACTTAGTAAATATCAAAGTGCATTACTTTTACTTGAGATGTGTGATATGCAGTGGACAAAAGAATAGGAATAAAAAAATTAGCCTTAATTTTTGCAAATGTAGACAAATATAAACATTTCATAATGATGTAGAATGAAGTAATCTTATGTGCAAAGAATTATGCTATTCAAACTCTGATTAATAAGACAGAAGAAAAAAAGCAAAAGAAAACATAGTGTCAGCTATCTTCTAGATGTAGGTCTTTCCAGCAGCGTTATGCATTTATTGTCTCTAGTGAGAATACAACTGGCCTCATGCTGAGGGGCTGGCATAAAATTCTGATGAAAAATGTTTGGGTGTGGAAGAACATTTAATCTCTTGTGTTGTGATTGTCACATGCTGGTTTTCTATGAATAAAGATAATGCCAGGTATTAGAAGACTTTTATTTTCCTTTTTTCTGTTTGAAAAACAAATAGCATGGATACATCTGGAAGAATTTGTGTGCTGTTTATTGCAACGATGAACTTGTGAGGCCCAGATTTGTACTATGATATGTTAAATTGGAGACATTATTTTAAAATATGTGTTTTGGAAGCGGGGCAAGAACACCCATATTGAGCAAAGGATATGATAAATATCTGAATATACAACAATTCACTTTTATGTATGATTTATTACATTATTGAAAATCATTTAAAATAGTAACTTCTGTAAAAGATACTGAAAAACATGCAGTGTTTCAAAATTCATTGGACGCTAGAAGAAGAAAATACCCTATAAAAAGTCAGAAATATTAAAATATGGAGTACAGTAACTAAACATCTAATTCTAAACACTGTATCCTAACACAAAATCTTAGCAAACTACTGCAATCCTGAATTAAGCTTACTGCTAAATATAAAGCTGTGCAGTGATGACGGTAATGGGGCATGACATAATGGCCAAAAGCATGGAGAATGAGATCTTTGGCAATGAAGCTTTTGCATTGTCAGAAACTTGATCGTGTTTGAATTTACTGCCCATAAAGTGAAATTTATTAGGATAGTTCATTCTTTCCATAGCAACCCAAACATGTAGAATCTTAAAGTGATATACAAGGTAATGCTGCTTGAAGACTGATGTCGAAACAATTCAAATGTTTCAGTGTGACAGGACAGCCTTTCATATCTGCTAAATAAGTGTGCAGCTGAAGCAATGCATGCTGGCTATTTAGAAGTCAGCTGGGGACCAGAGGAAAATCCATTACCATAGTAAACTGTTAGTGGCAAAGCTGGGAAGACACTGTGCTGTTTTGATTTCGTTCTCTACATGGCAATAATGCTTTGATACTCAAATCCTATAAAATATTACTTTTATTATTTTATACTGTCATTTCTTCAGAAATGCCAGGCTCTACATGAACAGCAACAGGAAAAGTACAAAAACCAAAGAGAGAAAGAGGGGAAAAATAAATAAATTTTCCAGATGTGTAAAGAAATCCTTGAATAATTCAGATAATAAGAATAGTCTTGATCTTTTCCTTAGACTCTGAGAATAAACTTCACCAATCATGCTCAGAAAATAACTACTGGGAATACAATTATGCTTCCCTGTTGGGACTTGCCTGAAGACATGAACAGTTGGAAGGGCTCTCTCTAGGAGACAAACAGTTGGCGTGTGTTTTTTTAAAATTGTCCTCATAAAGGTGGTGTCATGAAAGAGCTGGTATCTTGGCTCATAAGAGGGAAAATTAATCTAACAATGATAAAATTTCCAATCACTTTTAGAAGTCAGGAAGAATATCTTAATGGAGGAAGCAAGTTGCCCAAACAGACAATACTTCTTTTTGTTAGACATGCTTTATGACAGATTCAGATACTGATGAGATCTCAGAGGCACAGCATAGCCTAAAGACAATCAGACTTGCTATCAGTCTTCATCTATCTAATGAAGGCTTATAGCCCTTTAATACCTGTGTAAAAGTGATTCTTTACATCTCTTCTTCTATCAAGTCTGTCTATGTGAATCAAGTTGTGACAATTGCTGAAAGCGTAAATGTCTGATATTTTGTACGACTGTCGTCAAAGTAAATGAACCTTCAACTTTTCTTTAGGGCAGCAGCTGGCTTTCTGCTTTCCTTGGCTTCCTCTCATGTGAGATGTGCAGGGTTTATTCACATCTGTGGAAATCCAACATACATGCAAGAGATATTTCTTGCTGATAGTTAATTCTGCTAAGGAAAACAGAAAAATCGATGGAAAATGCACATCGGGTTGGCTTAGTGAAGGCTGCTGCGTTGCACCCATGGCATAGAAAATAAATAGCTCTTTAGCCCGGAGATGTTGATCTTCAAATTTTTGAGCAATTTCTCCCTCAGCATGTATTCATTCCCAATCCCACTCAAGGGCTGGCACCTGGAGCTGTTGCTAAGTGGTGCATCTGCCACGTGGTGGAAACATAATATTGATTTTTAGGAAAATCAATTCCCAGTTTTACAAGATCAAAACCAGAAGATAGCAAAAGAGAGACTGGACTTTATTGTATAATGATAATCATTATACTATACAGATTTTTGAAAGAGATGCATGGCTAAGAGACATCATATTGATTTACTAGTAATAAACTCTGCCTGTTATGGTTCTAACTGAGATGCTTGAATCTCTAGGTATAACACTATTGATCACAAGCAGTGAGTACCTTCTTTTCTGTAAATAAAGAATTCCATTTTGTTTTTTCAGTCTCTCAAATTGGTGAAAATGTGGAGAAACACAAAAGGATGACAGATGTCACTGCAACAGTTTATCGTTAGGACAAAAAAAAAAGGCTTTGAATTTTCTCAAAACTGTGAGCATCAAAGCTGCAAATGGATCCTTTGGGTGATGTTATCAAAAAAGGTATCCTGGTACCTTTCTGTTGAATTCTAACTTTTTATCAGAAAATGTATTACAGTTTTTCTTTAATAGTTGATCATCTCACATGTGAAAGAACATCTTTAAGTCTGGATGAAGTAAAAAAGGCTCTTAAATTGAAAAGAGCATACTGTCAGTAAAAACAATTTAAATGGGAAATAATGCATATGTCAGTCTAACATCAGTATGTGTACTGAAATACATTTGTGATAATAGTTACATCAAAGTATTTATTACGCCTTTGTAATTTTTTTTTTTTTGCCATCTGATTAGTCCATGTAAGAAAAGTTGTAATGAGAGTAACAGTATCAACTTAAAAGCAATTTATTCAAGCCAGGCAGACTCTCTTCTGCAAATACTTTTAAACATGTTGATACAGTAATCTAACACCTTTTTACAATAGTTTAACACAATTTTGTCACGTATAGAAACAAACAAAACTTATTTAGGCAGAAAATAGACCTGCTTATGAACACCTATCTAAATGCATTAAACCAAAATAATTTGTTTATAAATGGTTTTGACTCTGAAATAAACTACCCTAATTCAGACTTCACTATTAAGATTCTGATTCAAAGCTCACTGAATCATTTGAAGTATTCTCATATACTTGAATAGGTTATGCCTCAGTTCCAGATCAGTGAATGTTTGTAGTGCATTTTGAGCTTCTTGGATGAAAGGATCTATCTAATCACAACCTGTAATTATTTTGTTATAATACAGAATTAATCTTGCTTTTTTCCCCTTATCATATTGTGAAAGTGTTATACCATGAAAACATCACTGTTCTTTTCTCTTTCTTCCCCCTCCCCCCCCCAGCTACACATCAACAAATCTGAATAAACAGAAAAAAGGAAACGTGCAGAGAAATTTACCTTGTTAGCACTTGTGACTTTGGTACAATATGGAGATTGACAGTAGTAGCATCCTAAAATTCCTTTTTGAATCCAGGTAGTGCTTTATCTGACACTAGAGGAAGAGAATTCTAAATAGCAATTTAGAACATACTGAAACAGGGAAAAAGTTCCTGTCTTTACTTAAATGCTGGACAGTAAGCAATGCCAGGACTACCCACGTATTTTACATTTGCTATTCAGTTCCAATATGTCTGTCTCTAAGTTGATTTCATTTTCCTTTTGAGAAACTTGTAGCTAACTCTGAGAGAATGATCATTTGGGTCAGAAGATTTAGTATGTTCTGTGGAAAATTTCCTTGGTCATGTCTCAGATCCATCATATATTCCTAAATAACTTTTAGCAATATCCAGTCTCACATTCTATTACACACAAGTTTGACAATCTTTTTGTGAAGATACATAAAATTCACTGAGGCAGGTCAGATACCACATTTCAGATCGGTTTAGTATTTTAGCATGCGGCAACTAAGCATCACCAAAAGGCACAGTGAAACTGTTGACACTCAAACTGAATTATCTTGTCATATATAGTCCTGAAATATTCAATAACTTGTATTGTTTTTTTCCCTCTCTGGTTGATATGTAGGGAATGAAGAGGCTTATGACATCATGGGTCAGAAACTGCTGTGTCTGAGTAATATGCAATTGTAGGCTTAGCAAGGATCAGAGCAGGTGGTTGGGTTGAGGCTGGACATTCTCTAAGTTTTTGGTTTGGGTTTTATTATTGTTATTATTATTGTTATTTTTTCTCTGCTAGAAAGAGGACTCAGCCACAAAGTGCATATGAAGTACTCAAATATATTTAATCCCTATTGATAGCAATAGACTCTACAGAACAAATAAGTGAATGTGTCTGCAGAACCTCATTTTCTCCTATACGCTACTTGATAAATTAAAAAAAAAAAGTAAACAAAAGTCATACAACTAGATGAAGTGTGGAAGACATTTGACTGATGTTAGCAGCTCCTGGTGAACCTTTTTGTTCAGAAGAGAGTGTTTTTCTTCACAAAATATTAACTAAATAGTCTTGGCAGAGAGAGATGCAATTGCATTAAGTGGTACTCAATTTAGCTTGCAGCAAAGGCACTTTTCTACAGGATACCCAATTACAATTGCATCTACAGGATCAAGCTTTCCATTTATAAGCCACGCAAATAGTTTATATATTAGGTTATTCATGAAAAGAAATGTATTAAGAACATGATTTTAAATGACACGATTGATTACAGGTATGGGTCTTAAATGTAAGCTATCATTTGAATGCCTAATCCTTACAGATTGCATCTGTACTGGTGAAGTAAACACATCCTGAGAATTTCCTTAGTGTTAGAAGATCATCATCTGTCATGCTAAATCATCACATCTGCATGGTCATTGTCTGTGTCATATAACATCCTCCCAAAACATTTCTATGAATACTTGATGTCTTAAAGTGAATATGGGACTATTTCTTATTCTCACCACAGCCACTGTGATCTGGAAGATTTGATATATTTTATGTATTTTATATATGTATATATTACATTTATATATGTGGCCCATTTAATGCTGGAGTACAGACATCACTGCAGTAGACTCCAGAAACTTGGATGTATTGTCTAGACATTGAGAGAAAACAGGACCCAAACCAACCATGCAAGCATCCGTGTACACAGTTTCAGTTGCACTGAGGCATTCAACATGGAAACTTGAGGTCTGAAATCCTACTCCTATGTAGTTTAGATGTTCTATGACTCATATGTCATAGATATCAATCTGTATGCCTGAACACACTGAACCAAAATTTCTATTTGAACTTTTCTGTTTTATTCTTTCAAGGAACTTAGAGTAGTTTTCTTTTAAAAGAACCACTTTTAGAGAAACAAAAAGAGCAACCTGGAAGAAAATTAATTTCCACATATTAAACAAATAACTCCCCTTTCCCATTAAATGGAAGCCTCTTTTAGCACACGATCTCTGGGTTACAGTGGAAGGAGGGACTATTGCACTGGACTATTGGAGAGCTGAGAATAGAAAACTAATGGGGCAGAAAAGAAAAGAGGAAAGGGAAAGGGAAAGGGAAAGGGAAAGGGAAAGGGAAAGGGAAAGGGAAAGGGAAAGGGAAAGGGAACGAGAA